>JBAWJQ010005676.1:0-23004 GCA_037783105.1 Bactrocera zonata | reverse complement strand
ATACATTTCATATACAATGCTTAGCTAGTAAGTGCCAGAGCATTTTTAAAAATATTTGCAGTAAAAAATTAAAGCCATACCATAACAGCATATGTGTGTATGTATACTGTGTAGGAAAAATGCATATAACCAGCGGCAATGTGAAGGCAAAAGTTACTTTGTATATCTAAGAAGTAAAACTCATTCGAAACCAGTGGTTATGCATCTTTTTATGTCTACTAAATAGTATAGAAAACTCTTTAAAAAGTCTTTAAGACGTCGCTGGTTGTTGAAATTTTATAGCCTCAAAAAAATTGCTTAAACAGAAAAGCTGTGATTTGACTTTCACTGCAGTTGAAATATTAATATCAATGGAAACGTTTATGGTCTTATTAAAGAAAATTCTTCTTCTTCTTTATTGGTGTAGAAAATTACTTTACTGTAGCAGTATACATATGTATATAGAACTGAAAATTTCTAATATTATTTCCAAAATAAAAGCTTTTCTCAAACACTTTGATCAGGAAAATCGGGAAATAAAAATTTAGAAAAAAAACAGCTGTCACTACTCGTCATTTTTCTAATAATTATGTACGCTTTACAATTCCAACTGGGTACGAGCTTATAACACACATGTGTTCCTCTTCTATGATGATCCATGTATGAGTATGTGTGTGTGTGTCATATAAAAATATTATCATTTCAACAAAAAAGGAAAGCGGTATTGGTAAGCTTATCGAAATTTACTTTAAGCGTCTATAGAAGCTAATACGATGCACATAAAGAGAAATTATACATAATATGTATGAACCGATGTATAGTCTGAAGAATGTATACAAACTTAAGCATTTTTGGCATGTGAATTTGTCACATAAAAAATTCAAGCAATTTTCCTAAGTGACTGATAAATTCCGACAAATTTACAAAGTTGCTAAAGTCATGCTTCCTTCAAGATTGGCGAATCGGGTTCGCAATTTCCAGATGTTACACTTTCACTACAGTTCAGCAGACTGGTGAAATGTTCCCTCTGTTCTTTTAACTTCAGCATGCTCTGAACATCAGCCATTAGATCGCCACTTTGGGTCCTACAAGAGTCTGATCTGGGTATGAAACTTTCCGTTAGTCGCCGTATCTTTTCGCATAATATACGAACATTACCCCTGTCCATCAGCTTCTCACGCTTTTCATACTAACGCATTTTGGGTTCTTCCTTTTTTTGTCTGCTTATGCGTCTTTCTTCCCTTTTCAACTTTCGGTATTTATCATACCCCGCTCGTTTTGTGGTCGACCGAAAGATTTCGAGGTAGGTTATTCGTTTTCTCTTCACTGCGATACGACAGTCCTCCACGTACCCGCTGTTCTTTCGGCCTTTCTAAAACCAACGGTTTTGCTAAGGAGCTTCCGTCTTCTAGTTTCCCTTATATCGAGTAGATGGCTCTTCTTTCGATCTTCCTGATTTGAAGACAGCCTAGTAACTTGATGAATTTTCTTGTGCTGGAATCTAATACTACAGACAATCATATTTCTGGCCCGTGCGAAGTCGATTAGCTTCAACCGGTTTGGAGAGATTTCACCATGGAGGCTGAACTTCTGACTGTTGCACCAAAGATGCCTTCTTTGCCTAACCTGGCATTAAAATCGCCAAGTACAATTATTACATCGTGGCGGAGGCAGCAGCAATTAGCACGTTTTCTTATAAAAGGCATCTTTGCCCATATCGTCATTCTCGTCCGTCAAGGATTGGGCACAAATAAGTGTGATCCGACACCGAACTTGCACTCCTCTATGTGGCCGCTGCGGTAAACGTCCCAAGGATCTACGCCCCTATGACTTTGTTCCGCCCATCGCATTTTTTGAACGGCGATCAGCCTTTACTTTTATGAGGACGTCAACATGCTTGATAGCGGCAGCTTCCTAATTTAGGGACCGGACATTCCAGGTGCATGTACTTAAATTATAGTCCTTATTACATTTGCTGTGGTTTTCATCCAAAGTTTAGACTTTCATTCGAGACTGTTGTTACTTTTTCATTGGGAGTGGTTTCCACATGGCAGGTCCACAACTTCGCTAGGCGAGTAATGTAAGGTTTTATACGCATTTATATTGTTTCAAGACAGACGCCGGCTCACAGCCGCACCTCTGGTGAGCAGACACTGCACTTATACTTCAACGAACCTTTAACCTAATATGTCGGCAAGGCTCCGCTGGCCTCAAGCTCTACACAACTTGACTAACACACCTTAGACAAGGGTTTCTCACATATCCAGGGTGCGCAGCGAAGACGCTAGAGAAGAATTTGAATATAACACCTACGATTGTAACCTTGCTTTCATAGCAGCATGACTCTACCCCATTACACCAGCTTTCACCCGAAAAAAAAAATTCTTAGAACTGCTAAACTGTAATTGTGGTTCACTTGCTCCAATTTTCAAACCCAAACACTCACTCACGTATAATAAATAAACACTAAAGTACATTTTCGAAGAACCTTTTGCAATTCACATTAATCGAAAAAAGGGATGCCGCGAAAGTGCGGTTTCATGAAAATATTGTCATTGTAAACCCAAAGCAGCAGCTAAGACGATTGCGGCCGTAAAGTCAGTGACAGGCATTACACACTTGATCGCTTCTGCGTTTGGGTTGCTCATTTTGCCCTTTTGCCAGCAATTTTCTCTCAGCTCTTTTTGCCAATTTTCAATTCACCGCTATTCTTAACCAAATAGTAAACACTTTGCATCTCTTTCAATGTCGTTGATGACTTTTTCCGAGCGCACGAATGACAATGACTATCGACTAAATGGATGGGAAACAGCGAAATGACAGTAGCAGGCACTCAATTCGCTCTCTAACGGTAGCGGCGGTGGAGGCTAGATTAAGAAAAATACATTTGCGCTGGAAAAAAAGGAAACAAAAATCGATTTTCAATTTATGAGCAGATTTATGGGTTTATTAAAAGCCATTGTAGCGCTATTTTATGGCCATTTGGGTATAGTTACGCTCTCACAACAACAGCAACATATAGCAGGTAGGTAAAAATACAAAACATATATGTATGTATACATAAATATATTACATGGATACATATATATGTGTTGCCTAGATCCAGCAGCGGCACGAATCGCTTAACAGTTAGCGATTTTATCTGGTAAAAATATTATGCCAACTGTTACCCGCTTATTAATCATTCAATTAAGCGCCTTTTCGGCCCAAACGCTGGCGCCAGCATCGCCAATGAATGTCGGATCGGATCGGATCGGACTATTACTTGCGCTTACTACAGCTGAATATTAAACACGCCAGTCATTTTGAAGCACTCCACTGAGGAAACGCGGCAAGTCGATTGCCGATACCGTAACTGGTCGCCGGCGAGCGCTAGTGTTAGTACCGTTGCCCATATGGTCATAAATCTTCTTAATCCTCCCAACCAAATAAACATCCAAAATACACATTGAGCTTACAAACGCAACACAACACAACAACAAGAGCATGAGCTTAAACAACAACATGGGTACAATAACAAATCGCATTTAAATGGCAAATCACAAAGCGAGCATAATAAATTTGAATGCTATAAATTGGCCACAATGGAGGAAAAGCCAACACAAAGAGACCATGACAGTCTGACACTCGAACAATGCTCGTACATTCTTGGCCACAGCGAAAGCCTACAAAATCGTTGAGGCAGAAAGTGAAGCAAAAAAAATGTGCCGAACAAGTGTGGACACAACGCGTGACAAAGCAAACTTATGGGAGTAGCAGGAGCCCACCAATCTCGGTGCGATTGCATCGCGAAAGCCGGCTTGGCTTTTCTTCTCGCTAGATTCCTCTAAGCTACTCGAAATGAAGCAAAGTGACTACTCAGTCGGCCGTTAATTATTTCAAAATATTGCGTTGCGCCACAAAGCGGTCGGCCTTGCTGTGGGAGTACAAGGGAAGAGCGAGAGTATAGATGGTAGTAGGCCTGATAACGGTTTGGTTCACTCGACAGTTTCCATTTTTGCCATAGCGCTTCCAGATGGCCATTAGGCTTTATCGGCGCCGGTTTCTTTTTAATTTTATTTTTGCTGTTGTGCAATGCAAATAGTGCCTAAGAAATAGATTTGGAGAAGGCTCGAAAAAGAGAGTAATCGTAAGAACAACATTCAACAACAATTGAAATTTACTAGTTTGTTACCAACAATACATGTGGGAGTAAGGATGAGTGAAAAGGAACACTCTGATAATATTTGGTAAGCATGAATGTGGTGATCTGGACAGAATTTAGTGGTGTCCGCTCAGACTTCCATCAGTATGCCTTTTAGAAATTAGTGACGCGGCAGTAATTTGCTTATTTTAGTTATCAGAGTCTTATGAAGTTGCAGGTCTTATATTATATGTTTCAGATGACCAACGTAACTATTTCGTTTTTACATGAATCTCTGGGTCTAAGCTCCTGTTTTAGCTGACGAAGTCAAACTGTTATTCCAATAGCTTAGCTCGGCTATAACCACGCAGTTTTGATATTTTTGTAGACAAAGTTGTATTGAACATACACAAATAAAAGCGAACAATTGAACCATTATGAATGATACCGAAAAGTTTTCTTAGAATCTGTAAGTAATCTGGCATCAAAACCCTCTAAACTTTTCTAACATAATCGCGACCAAGCAATTTTTGAAAGAACATACTATTGTGCTCAAAAGTCATAATAAAGTTGTCTTTTAAAATCAGGAAGGTAGGTAAATTGTTCACTAGGTTGGTAGCATTCTCTATAATATACGCCAAGCGTCCGTTTGTCAAAAGGTTACATGTGTTTTTTTAAACAATCAAACGTGCATTTTTCATTTTTGCAATGGTTGATTATGTTGAGGAAAGAACTCGCATCAAATTATGTTTCCGAAACGAATAGTCTTCTGCGGACAAGCTGAAAGTGAAGGCTTTTGGTGATCAAACTATGACACAAACATCATATATGTATAAGTGGTACAACGAGTTCAAAGGGAACCAAGAATGCATTTAGTACGAATCGCGCTCTTGACGACCACTAACCCCTGTCGATGAGGGTCACGTCAAAAAATCAAAGACCTCGTGGTAGAAAATCGTCGTTTAACAACTAGAGACCAGCTGATAGTATTGGAATATCACTTGGCTCAGCCCAAACCGAAAAAAAAATGTTTTTGTGTCAAACGCGTCAAGTCTCGATGGGTTCCTTCATCACGTTAATACACGGTATCATACTGTATTGGTTCTTCCCAACTTTTTTATCAAAGGCTCGACTCATATTATTCCGCAACCATCATATTCGTCTGATTTGGCTCCGTGCGACTTCTGACTATTCAGCAAACTTAGAAGGCCAATGTGGCGAATCCGGTTTGACACGATTGTGGAGATAAAAACCGAAATCAGTTAAAAAATATATACATCAAACTGTTATAAATTTGAAATACTGAAGAACTGGTCGATCAAACTTAAGTTCTTGGGTTGACACTCCTTGGCCAGATAAAATTCCGGGTCTGTTCCGTTTACCTAGAGTCGACTATCGTGGGAACGGACTTGTAATAGGTATTATAGCTTCGATGCAGCCGAAGTTAATGTTTTTTTTTTTGTTTCTTAGCAGATTTGAAATCGACCATTTTATAATAGATCCTACTGAAATTGCTCGGAAAACTAGTCGAGCTTATGTTGTTGCTTCAAAGTAAATTTGTCTATTCTCTAAGACCTCTTTTGCAACTCGCTTAGAAGGGAACACTTATTATTTTAAGAACCGAATAAATTCATTAAATAAAGAAATTACTAAACGTTAAATATATTTTCAATAAATATGGAAATCTATTAGAATTTGCCCGAAGTGCAAATAATTACGCACTTGCACAATTTCTGCGCTTTGAGCAAACTTACATACACCCTTCAGCTCCTACGAGCACTTACGCCGGAGCGCAGTAAGTAATTGGTGGCGTGCGGCCGGGACAAATATGCAGGAAGGACTTCCATCAATTAATTACGTACAAATATAATAGCAAACAAATAGCCGAATGCTTGCTCAAGAATACGTATGCATGGGAGTATGTGTGTACGTGTGTGTGCACAAAAGCATTTGCTTATTGGCCGAAATATGGCCGCTTTGAGAGCAAACTTGTGGCATATTGAACGGTAAACAGTTTCTATAGAAACAATTAATACGCCGAGTAAACACGAACGCTTGCCAAACAGACTGTGCGAGCCGTCAGCGTGGCGGGCGACTGCGGGGAGCAGTTAGCAACTGTAACATTTGACTATCAAGCCGGCTGATTGTGTCCATGTACACACGGCTACAAGAGACCAACCTTCAATTTATTAAATTAAATTGGCAGCGTTGCTCGTTGAGTTGCTGCAACGAACTGCTCCTGCGGGACTATTTTAGCGAATCGGTCAGAATGAGGCCACATCATCGAGGCAATATGTGCGCATGTATGTGTGCACTAGATCAATTTGGAGGAGTGGCGCGCACAGCGAATTAATTGTGTGTAAGTGTGTATGTGTTTGTGATTAGTAAACTCACCTGGACTCGCCCGGCACACCAAACAACCAGGCCTGCAAATGTACCATGCATTCATTTATGTATGTGTGTGTGTGTTCATATGTGTTTGTTTGCTATGCCGCCGGCTAAACCGTTGGAGTTGACCCCATAATCGATGATTACAGATTCAATATTAAGGCGGACGGTCAATTAGACGCTCGGCTAGTTGGGCAAATTATTGACGAACGCACCCATAAACCGATACAAACAAATCATTGGCATGGCGATACACAAATTTGTGATAATTGGCGCAAAATTTGCACTTTAATCGGAATTACTTAAGGGGCCATGGGACGAGCGGAATAAATTGCGCCATAATTTGGCATATTTATGACTAGCCAGCCATGTATCCGTAGTAGTCATATGCCTGTCTATATATGTACCTGTGTGTAAACATATTGGTGTTTGTTGTTATTTTATATCCACACATAGATATGTATGTGTGTCCACACACCTAGGCGTATATTTACTCGTGCATATGATTTGCCGATAGCTCCGCCTGGCAGCTGACAGCTTGGACATAATTGCTGAAAAACTCCAACAAAATGGCGGATGTGCAAATTTATGCAAATTATTAGTGATAATAATCTCGATTCCGCAATATAATGATTTTAAAATAAATTTTCAAACTCTTCATGCTGCAAAAGAGCTTTAAAAATAGATAAGTCATGCATAAAGTGGAATCTTTAGCAAAAAAAAAAATATTGTTGATAATGACCACGAAAAGTAAAAGTAAAAGCAAAAATCCAAAAATTTCATAAAGTGGATAATGGAAAAATTGTGTTAGTCTCTCCACTTCGAACAAAAGCGCAAGATAATACGTTCATCACTTAAATCTGAATTCACCAATAGTAAGGCAGAGAGGAAATATTTATTGCAGTATAGATAAATAAAACGTTAAGCACTAAGTAAATAATGGCTGACTTTCGAGGAGACAGGTCAAACAGCGCCTTAATTATGCTACAGTTGTTTAAGAACCTGTAGGTGTCCCGAACTTACGATTGGGCTGTAAGTTTGGAATCTTAAATATGGTCAAAAAGTATTTATACAACCAACTCTTTTCTTTAACATTAGATGCTATTAATCAAAGTTATTGATGCTTCGAACACAAAATGTCGTTATTGGTTGGTATTGGTAAAATATACACTCGACAAAAAAAAATTGTAAATAAAATGCAAAATATTTAATTATTCATCAATGTTTATTTTGTCGCCTTCAAACTAATCCTCATTAGATGTAATACACTTATGCCAACTATTTTTCCAGGCCTAGAAACACTTTTCTTAACAACTATTTGGGATGGCCTTTAGCTTTTTCAGCGAATTTCGTTTTATTACTTCGATCGACTGAAAACTGGTTACACGGAGCGACAATTTCAGTTTGGGAAACAAACAAAAATCACACGGAGCCAAATCTAGTGAATACGGCGTTTCATACCCAAAATACCCATCAAAACCATTCGAACGGACTTCCGAGAATGTCGAGCTCTTTTGTCTTGTGATTTTCAAGCACCTTATCCTTATTTTTTTTTTTAACATTTTTATCGGTTGAAAAGGTTGAAGGTCGTCCAGAACGAGGCATGTCTTCAACGATTTCGCGACCGTCTTTGAAGATTTTGTACCACTCGTAGGCCTGTGTTTTTGAATCACCGTAAACCCTTTCCAATATTCGCAACGATTCTGGGTTATAAATACAAAATTTGAGAAAAATTCTTTGTTCGATATTTTTATCCATTGTAAAAATGGCAACGCACTCCTGAGGTGTAGTTAAGGACAGTCCTACGAAATTAACAAAATACATGTTTTTGAAGTATCATTCACCCGCGGTATTTAAATTACAATATTCGGGTACTTTTTTGTTACAATGTAAAACAATAATTTGGTGGAGTAAATCATAATATGGTAGAGAGGGACATTTGTGTTCAGCTTTTTCAACAAACACGAAGTTTTTAACTCCCTTCTTCACACAATGGAAAGATGGGTGAAATCAGATGATGAACACGTCCACTTCTTTTACATGGACTATCTTGAGAACTACAAAAAGTGTGATAGATATTTAATTTCACACTCGAGGAGGTAACAAAATTGGACTTTGGTCATGGCGCCGCCCGCTTTTATATCCGCATAACTATGGTTCCGTATATCAACCAAATTTTAGTGCATAATATTATTTCAACACTCTTATTAGCATGATCAAGTAATAGTAAGACTCTGTTCATAATTTTAAAATTCTTAATTTTTTTTTCAATATATACATACATACATATATCGTCTCCCTCATGGTAATGCATCTTGGTCCCAATACACAATGTTAAATTGTGAAAATGGGCTAAATCGGACAGCAACCACGGGTAAGTCTTAAAATTGAGCAACAAAGAAATTCATTGAAACCAAAATATTCAAAATCATAATTTTTCAAATTCACAGATACTGAACATGTAGACCAGAGTGGATATAGCTGATTTTTTGCCGAAAAATTCGGTAAAACTCCGAGATAAACCGAACTTAGTCCTTCATTATTTGTCTACATTCAAGACGATACCCGAATAAACTGCTGGAAAAAACATTAAAAGAATCTGCGAATCTGCTCATTTCTCTATATCGCCACTATCGGGCCATTATATAGCTGTCATAGCAACTGAACGATGTGAATTAAGTTTACTGTATATTTTTGTTTTTTTGTAAATTTCAATATATTTAGAATATGTTTAAATATAAAAAATTTTAACTAATAAAAAATATTAAAGAGAACACTATATGAATGAATTATAGTAGTATGACCTTAAATAAATACAAAAAAAAGCAAATTTAATAAAAATTAAGATATTAATTGTATAGCTGCATCATTTTACTCTTTGCTGAGTTCTTTTTATTTTTACGTGATCTTTCCAAGTGCGCCTCTTGTTAATTGGTTAATATGTATTTTGCGCATGTGTTTGTTAGTAACAACTGATCATATAAAGCCACTTGAGGGCATTTTCTGTACTTGAGGGTATATACTACTTTTACGGACTTTTCAGTATTGATACCAATGTTACATTTGCTGAGCCATGGTTCTAGAGCATTCAGTAGCAACTGCAGTTTTCTGGAAGCAACCACTTAATGGCAGCAATCCAGTATCATCAGCATTGGTTATCGTCATTGTGAAGTCAGAGAAGACCACTGGAAGGTCTGCTGTAAAAAGAATGTAGAGCACAGTAGGCGAGTACATTGGGGCTTGCTAGCGTGAACATGTCTCAAATTCAACTCAGCATCACGGCATCTAATGTAGAATGTCCGTTTGGGCAAGTAAGCATTTGGAAGCAATTAATAAGGCATTGGTAGTTTTTCCATTAATTTTAATAATAGGTCTAGATGCCAGACTTTTTCAAATGCTTGGCGGACATCAAAGAACAAAGCATTATTTATAAATTTCCTTAGCATCACTTATAAAGTGTTCTACCCCTTTGCATTGTTCAATTTGGCAACGAAATTTTCTGAATCCAAACTGATGATTCGGAATAAGCTTTTTTGTTTTCCAACACCGGCAAAAGCTCACGTAAAACTATACTCTCAAATACTTTCAAATACTTGATCGATAAGAATTAACCAGATGTTCTTTCCTGGTTTAAGAATTAAAATAACTTCAGCACATTTTCATTGCGATGGAATATGACGGAATTTGTGCATTCCGTTAAAACACTTGACAATCATGTCGATTACGATCTCGGTTAACGTTTTAAGGGCCATAACCTGGGGACTTTTTGTTTGGCCATGCTTTGATCTCCTACTTCTACAGCGTCAATTTCAGCTACCGGAAATTCCATTTGACAACCAACATCACAATGCTGACTGCCGCAATACTAGATTCATCACTAAACTCAAAATGTATTGTATGAAAACCGAGATTTTTGTAAGAAAGTAGAGATTATTATCCAAAGCATGGCTCAATCTTCAAAGTAAAATGTTCAGATCTCATCACTTTAGCCTCAAGGTGCCATACCAATGGCCGATCAAAATCAGAATAAAGACCCTTTTATAGCTTTTTATAAAAAATACATCTGAGTAGGATTTTTTGGCTTTGGTGGAGCCGAATTTATTTCTGCTAATTTCAGGAACGTATGTTCCAATTGATTTTGACAGGGCTCAACTTTTAAGTATGAGCACAGTGGCAAAAATGTTCAAAACATGTACAAAATAATAATCTCATTTCTATAATATAACTAAAACTTTTCGATATGGCTTTCAGTTTTTCTGTTATGTTAGACACTTATTAGTATCTATCTATTATTATTAAAAGTTAAATTTGTTTTTTTTTTTTTTCATATTATGTCTTATACTGGCTCCTTTAAGGTACGTAACTTTAGCTGCATTTCCCACATCATTTTCATTTCTTCTGTATTAAAATTTAAAGGCGATTGAGTCAATTTGTATTTGCTGTGAATAGCTTGGTATACTTGCAACATTAAACAGCGCCGTAGAAGTGAATTAAGGAACGAATTCACTAATTTCATTTGTATAGGAGGAGCTTGGCAACATCCGGTCCGGAAGTGGGCAGTGTACATTAATTACCCGCATAATAGCAAAAAAGAGAAAGTAGCGAACAAACGAAAATGAGTAAAGTGGGTATAAAATATTTCAAAAATATTATTGTTAAGTACTTTTATATGCACTTGTGGCTCCCCAAATTGTTTTAGCAACTTTTTGCTGCTCCCGTTTTCGCTCATCCAATTTCTGCTTAACTATTTTAGCTCAAAAGTTTGAATTGAATTGAAAGAATTGTTTAACAGCAAATATGCGTTTGTGCAAGTGCTTAACTTTTATTCCAAGAGCCAAACAATTACACATATTTCCACTGAAAGTGCGGCTCAATTGTATATCTCTGCATATGTGTGTATGTATAAGTGGCTGGAGTATATTGCCACAATCGCTTTTTGGCTTTTTATGCATAAAGCTCGTATATAAATTTGAATAAAGCCTCTATTATTATTAAGCACAGCAGTTTTGCCTGCCTGGTATCTACGTTATTATTATTCCCGGCAATTCCGGTGGGGGATTTTGTATCGTTGAGAGTGTCCTTCTGACAATTACCGCGCATTTTTATTTTCTTTTCTTTTATTTTCATCGAAGGCATATGCGAAGGCAAGTGTACAACGGATTTACAAACACAAATGATAGCCTTGCTTATACGCGTTTACCGCTATGAAGTGTGTGTGACTTTGGTTGGGAGAGTGGGTCTGGCGGCACAGTGTTTTGAGTGAGCTTAAAGTAAATATTTTGTTGTAGTCTGATGATGAATAGCAACCTATAATTAATTATAATATAATTCATTTCGTATTAAACGTATATATCTCGAATTTTTTTATTTGTTGTTTCCAACTCTTCTTAATAACCTTCTTTTTATGCGATATTAAACTCAGCAATATCATAACTATAATTTGTATATATAGAAATTTTTCTTTTCCTAAATTGCTTTTATTAAAGCCTCATCTAATCTAAACTCATTCGCCAGTCTGCTGCTTTGTTTCATAAATTTAGAACACTAAGAGAATCCAAGTGCTGTTCAACTTCCCAGAGAGCACAAATGTCAATTATCGACTGTGTTGAGATTCGTTAGATAACCTTTTCTTCTTCTACTATCTCCAGTGTTAGAGAACAAGAGAGAGAGGGAGCGAAAACACACACTTCCCGAAAAAATGAACCAGCATTCTAAAATAGAGTATAAGTTCAATCCTCCGTCGTTGATTTTAAGTACAGCGAAAGTTTAAAAATCATTTCATACCATCTCATCAACTTAGAACTGGTCTGGACAGGGAAAAGCTTTCCTGGTGATTTTTAGCATGAAAAGGATTTGAGTAAAAAGTTTTTTTTTTTTGTTCCAATCATCGCTACTGAATCGTTGAAAATATTGCAAAAGCGGTTTGGGGAGTCTACTTTACCACAACCATTAAAGTGTTACAAAGCTTTCAGGCAGTCCGTGGAGTTATCGAGAATTTTCCTCATGAGAGTCGTCCGTTGACCGCTCTTAATGACTAGAATTTCGACAGCCGGTTCTTCGTTACCGAATTGGACCCAGACTTTATTCGGCTAAAGGCTGTTTTTCGGAGATCTAACCCCGGTAACTCGGAAAAGTTAAAGGAACAGTACTTGAAAATCGTCGTACTGGCATTAGAAAGATAGCAGCGGATATCAATATCTCAGTATTGGATCGACTCAATATGTTTTGTATTGTTTAGGAGCCTATTTTGAAGGTAATAACAAAGATTTTTATTAAAATACGTGAAAATGCGATTTTTTGTCAGTCCGGGTCAAATTTGATCCGACGATAAATAAAAAAATTCCTGTATACATATGTATGTGTGGGAGCGCGAAAAAAGCTTGCTCTGTTTTCGAAATTAAATCGAGTCTTAAACGGAAAGTGAATTCAAATAATGAAGCATACTTTTAGGATAGCATAAGCTAAATATAAAATTGATATCTTATGGAAGTCAGGCCGGTAACTAAATACCCAGTTCTCTTAAGACCATAAAAAATTCAAATTATTTTCGAAGATATAGGTATTTTTGAGACTCGGATTATAAATTGGTTCCATCGGAAATGAAACTTTAAACGCGCTGTTTTCGAAACCGTCTCCTTCAAAAATATACCCACGATTTTTGAGGTTCCATTAGACCGATTTTCCTAAAATTTTTAGATACTCTTCTTTATAGACATAATTTTTAATATTATATTAAAAAAGTCAAAGAAAGTGATAAAAAAAAGTTCTTTTTTCAGTAAGTCGCTATTTCGTGAATTTTTTTCCTTCTTTTTCTTAGTTCCTAACTCATTATTCTATATAATATTTTTATTTTTTTTTTTTTGGTTCAGATAGCTAAGTGGGTTGAAATCGTGGGTATGGTCGGGCACCAATTTTATGAGACCCTCCACTGAAGTCATCAGCAAATCAAATTGCATTTTTAACGACACTTCAAAAATTATTTGAAGCTCATGTCTCTAGACTAGACTACTTCCTTAAGTAGTTGTCAATCAAAGTACTAAATAGTCATCCGACTATTTTTCGGAGTAATATGCAACACATACATACGCATAGATCCATGATTCGTCACCTATGACGATCTTATAAACGTCTTTTGAAGCACCGCGATCGTATTTTTTCAGCATTTCTTTACACCAATCCACACGAGCCTTTTTTTGAGCCATTGTCAAATTGTGCGGGATCCAACGAGAACAAACCCTTTTTACGGCCAGGTGTTCATGCAATATCGAATATATGCTGGTGGGAGAAATGCATAGGCATGCCTCTATCTGAAGGTATGTTACATGACGGTCTTGCATTATCAGTTCACGTACGGCATCGATGTTTTCTGGCACAACGGCTGTTTTTGGACGACCTTCACGGAATTCGTCTTTGAACGAGCGTCGGCCACGATTGAATTCGTTGTACCAGTTTTTCACAGTGCTATAGGATGGTGCTTCATAGCCATACAAAGATTTTAGTTCATCGATGCACTCTTGTCGTGATAATCCACGTCGAAAGTTGTGAAAAATGATCGCACGAAAATGTTCACGAGTTAATTACATTTTTTGTAACGTTCTGAGTGATGTTATACTAAAAAATGTCAAACTTTCCAATGGAAATGTCAGATTGCACCTGGCAATACTTAGTGTTGCCTAGTCCAGAAATATATATAGCAACCTATGTAGTACTTATAGCACCTTACCAAAAGAAAGGCTTATACTTCCAAGTAGTTTCTATGAGACATTTACTGAACAATAGCAAAAAATTATTTTTAATTCCATTATGGTGGTTCTATTTTAAATTTTCACCACAATTTCTTCAAGTCAAAACCACTGTAGATCAATTTTCGTGTGTTTACCGCAAGATAGACAACAATGTCATGCTCAGTTTCGCTAACAATCTCGTCGGAGAATATTTAAGTGAGTGTACAAATATTGGGAATTGGTGTTTTGATTGCCACCGACCAAGCAGCAAGCAACAACACGTATACATACATAAATACAAACATACATATATACATATGTAATACCATTATATAACAGGAAGGCAGTTGAAAGTGTGAAGACAAACGTATACGCACATTTTCCACGCTTCCGTGCATAGAACGCTTACCGAGCGTGCGTGTATACATGAGTATGTGTGTATACATGTATAGAAGTGTGTGTATATGTGTACGTATCTATGCTGGCTTTATAGCGCGAATGTTAATGCTAGTTATTTCCCTTACAGTTTTTGTTGTTATTGCTGGTGTTGTTGTTGTAGATAATGAAAGTTTATGTAGCGTATTGTTTAAATCGAGCTGAAAATAAGTTCTGAAAAATTTTTCCAACAAGTCAGCAAGTAGTGCGCCTTAATCAGCCGCACTTAAAGCGGGCAGTGGGCGGGGTCTGGCAGCGCCACCGCTATGAAAAGACCGCCAATTTAAGCGCGCTCACTTAGCTCGGCGGTTCGGTGGCGCGTATAAATCATGCAGTGAATCCCCGTTGTAGCGCCTATTTCGCTGATGGCTGGCGGGCACTTTACACTTCACAGAGCCTTAATTTGAATCAGTATTTTTAATAAAAGGGCGCAGCGGCGGCGCTGAGGTGCCATGACAGGCGGTTGTGATGGTTTTAGTGGTGGCAGGCGCACACATACAATCGTTGTTGGCGTTTTTGTCATGTTGATGCTTGATTCAGCGCAAGTCAGCGTCAGCGCGATTAACGCGTAATGCCACGCATTCATTTTGCTCTCTTATACATATATGTATGTGTGTATATATGAATATTATATGTATTTATGAAGGGCTTAAGCGTAATTATAAATGAACCTTAATATATTAATTCACTTATATATGCATGAAAGTGTAATCACACACATACTGGCGCAGTTACTCAGTGCCAGTTACCAACTACCGGCACCCAAACACACACAGACATGCACACATTAAGCGCCGAAGTATGAAGACGTTAGCGTAAAACCTTACATAAATAATATTAATTTAATTTTACGCATGAAATATTTCACTCATACATCACGAAGCTCACTTATGTTAAATAAATAATTCCCATCATCATCAACGCATCGTTTGTTAAGCGTTCGTGGAGACGCAACGCAAGCGCAGCCAACGGTGCCACCAGAAGTGGCAGGTACCGACCCACCAGAAATGCCAACTCACCTGACGCAAATTAACTGCAGGCATTAACTGTAATAAGAACGCGCTTCTCCATCTGCATACTTCAGCAACGCTTCACACACAAGACCATGCAAATACGCTTGTAGTTAATTATGTGCATATGTATGCATGTGTGTATGTATTTAAGTGTAACATCTGGCCGAGTCATATGGTCTTCTTGGCATTTTTTTGCCAATGTTTTCGTTTGCTAAATGAACGAAACGGCACTCAAATAAATGCGAAGGCTCGCATATAGCCTAGTAACGGTATTCACGAAGTCGATCGTCGCATTGTGCGGCTAGACGGCGTTGGCTGCGCAAGCAGTCAAATTAATTATAGGATTCAGCTGTGCTAACAGGCGGCCGCTTGGTGCGCTGGTGACTGGCCGACAACAACAAAAACAAGACAAACGTTAATTTGCACTGAAGCTTTTATATCCCTCACAGGTGCAATTCTTATGGCATATAAGTGTATAAAATGATTTTAACCTCGATTTTGAACGCTCAGTTTGTATGACAGCTAAGTCTTGAATAATGATTTGTGCCGAATTTCGTGAAAATATTCCGTCAATGAAAAAAATTGTAATACAAAAACTTTTTTTGGACTGGTCAGTTGGTGCTATAGTGAGCCGATCACAAAAATTTCTTCCGAGATTGCAATGCTATCTTGGGAAATAATTCGTGCCAAATTTCGTGAAAATAGTTCGTCAAATAAAAAAGTTTTTCTTAGAAGCATTTGATTCTGATCCTTCAGTTTGTATGAGGACTATATGCTATAATGGTCCGCTATTGGTCATTTCGATAAATGAGCAGCCTTTTTAGAAGGAAGGAATATGAGCAAAACGTTAAACCAATATCTCAAACACTGAGGGCCTTATTTTTCCACATACATAGGGTCTTGGCTAAATCGAGCAAGCTCGTCATGATGATAATATATAGTATTTATGGTATATATGTACCTTTTAAGGTATTCATCGTTTCCTTACGGACGTTACAAATTTCGAGGCAACCTTTATATACCCTCTTCAGGGTATAACAAGCACATCCTATACAATAACAACAACAAACACACCAAATCGCATTTTCATGAAACTTTTCATTAAATATGAGGCACCGTGCCTCGTAACTACAAACAGAATGAGTACAACAAATTCGCATATCAAATTTACACTCATACCCACACACCAACACGCTTAGTGTATTTGCAGGAAGCCGACAGTTAATGTGACATATAAGTTCATTAATTTTCATGAAGTTTTAATAAAAGTGAAAAGCTGCCATACATATAAATGCACCTACTTGTATGTGTGTATGTAATTCCATATGCTTAACTACTCATTTACATAATCGAGACATGAATGCGTACTGTGTGTGTGTGTGTGGCGTAATTTTGCATGATTTTAGTGGCATTCATTCATTTATGAATTAACAACAACAAAGGTTGCATGGAAATTAACATGAAAAGTCAAACAAATGGTGAAAAGGTGTAGCAAATCATCAACAACTTTGTGATGGCAACACGGCATTAGCGGGACCGCCGGGCGTATGCGTTATGTGATAATTGTGGGTGTCTGTGTGTGTGTGTGCGTGTATCTAACAAATGTTTGGCTTTGTCAAAGTTAATATAAAATGCGTTTGAATAACTTCAAACACAAAAATGCATAAACGATGTAGTTGAACGGGAGTTCGCGTAATTTGTGTCATGAATTTTGCATGGCAGTTAAGCCACATAATTAAATATGAATACAATTTAATAAGTCAGTGACTTGTATGAAAGATTTTTATGTAAATAAAGTGTTTGAAGATTTAAATATTTAAATAATGATATAAATAAATTTAATTCTTACTTATAATTTTTTAAATTAATTTAATTGTAAATTGTTTAATTTAGTTCAATTCAATTTAGTTTAATTTTATTTAAAGGGTGATTTTTTAAGAGCTTGATAACTTTTTTAAAAAAAAAAACGCATAAAATTTGCAAAATCTCATCGGTTCTTTATTTGAAACGTTAGATTGGTTCATGACATTTACTTTTTGAAGATAATTTCATTTAAATGTTGACCGCGGCTGCGTCTTAGGTGGTCCATTCGGAAAGTCCAATTTTGGGCAACTTTTTCGAGCATTTCGGCCGGAATAGCCCGAATTTCTTCGGAAATGTTGTCTTCCAAAGCTGGAATAGTTGCTGGCTTATTTCTGTAGACTTTAGACTTGACGTAGCCCCACAAAAAATAGTCTAAAGGCGTTAAATCGCATGATCTTGGTGGCCAACTTACGGGTCCATTTCTTGAGATGAATTGTTGTCCGAAGTTTTCCCTCAAAATGGCCATAGAATCGCGAGCTGTGTGGCATGTAGCGCCATCTTGTTGAAACCACATGTCAACCAAGTTCAGTTCTTCCATTTTTGGCAACAAAAAGTTTGTTAGCATCGAACGATAGCGATCGCCATTCACCGTAACGTTGCGTCCAACAGCATCTTTGAAAAAATACGGTCCAATGATTCCACCAGCGTACAAACCACACCAAACAGTGCATTTTTCGGGATGCATGGGCAGTTCTTGAACGGCTTCTGGTTGCTCTTCACCCCAAATGCGGCAATTTTGCTTATTTACGTAGCCATTCAACCAGAAATGAGCCTCATCGCTCATCGGACACGGACGCGAAACACATTTCGAACCGAACACTGATTTTGGTAATAAAATTCAATGATTTGCAAGCGTTGCTCGTTAGTAAGTCTATTCATGATGAAATGTCAAAGCATACTGAGCATCTTTCTCTTTGACACCATGTCTGACATCCCACGTGATCTGTCAAATACTACTGCATGAAAATCCTAACCTCAAAAAAATCACCCGTTAATTTATTTTAATATAATTTAATTTAATTTTATTTTATTTTTAAAAAAATTATTTATTTTCTTTTTTCTTAAAATTTATAATGAAATAAATCAATTTAATTATTATTAATAATTTTTAAATTAACTTAATTGTAAATAATTTAATTTATTTTAATTTAATTAAATTTAATTTAATTTAACTTATTTTAGTTTAATTTATTTTAATATAATTTAATTTAATTTTTTTTTATTTTTCAAAAATTTATTTGTTTTCTTTTTTCTTAAAACTTATAATGAAATAAATAAATTTAATTTTTATTAATAATTTTTAAATTAATTTGATTGTAAGCAATTTAATTTAACTTAATTTAATTTAATTTCCTTTAATTAATTTTAATTTAATTTAATTAAGTTTAATTTAATTTAATTTACTTTAACTGAATTTAGTTTAATTTAATTTTTATATAATTTAATTTAATTTAGTTTAGTTTATTTAACTGTAATTTAATTTCATTTTATTTTTCAAAAATTTATTATTTTTCTTTTTCTTAAAGCTTATTTATACTTTAACACAATTTCGAAATTTTTTCAGTTCCTAACTTCAACCTTACTCATCTCAAAAATTATAAATAACAATTTTCACATTTCCCTCCACGAGACCATCGGCTATGAGCCCATACGTTTGAGCAACACTCCGCCAAATAATCGTTAGGTCAAATAGAACACATTTATACATAAACAATTTGCATAAATATCTACTTAAAGCAATTTTATAGCAAACGCATAACTGTAGTTACGCACATAATCTTCAATATAATATACATAAATGTTTGCAGAATATTTTTATATGGATGCCATCATCTTAAATGCGTCTATTTGCGATTTGCCGTAAATAAAGAGGCATTTGCCATAATCTGCGGAGCTTTGCAAATAATCGATTTATCTCAATCTGCGAATTATTCGATTAACATAAATACGAAATAAAACGATTTTAAAGTGCCCGATTAAAGCATATTTACGCGTATAATCATAATGCTATTAGCAAAGAAATTTGTATACTGACGGCAAGTAAGTAGTTTCTTCAAATATTTCTGCTCAATGCTCATAATTGTTGCTTTATATTGCAAAGAAAATTTTCCTGCACCAAATGCTGATTTCTGTTCTTCGAAACAAAATAAGTTAAATATTTTAAAATTCATCTCAGATGGCAATAGTTTAAGAGAAAGTTTTCGAAAGTCCCTTTTAACAATTGTCCGCATAAATTTTCATCATATGCGGAAATAAAATAATATAACCAGTTTGATATCAGAAACCAAAAATAGATTGAACTCAATTAAATATCACTTCTTGTATAATGGTTCGCTTCGACCATATTCCAATCGATATATTGGGTAGTCGAAAAAATCTTTTCGCATTTTGTCAATAGATGTCGTTGTACTCGTATATCTCCAGTGGTACCAATAACATTGTGTCATACCATATAGTGTTGGAGAGATGAGATTTAAGCTTCATTTAACCAAAAAAAATTATTTCGGGGAAGTTGAAAAAAGTTCAAACTGTTCAAAAATGAATGAAAATAATGAAGAAATTCGCTATATTTTGGAATTTTTGTAAAAAAAAGGGAAAAATGCCACGCAAGCCTCCAACGAAATTTCTGAAGTTCACTGAGACGTTGCTGTATCAGTTTGTGTAGACAATGGTTCGCTCATTTCTGTTCTGGAAATTTTGATATGAAAGAAGCATCTCGCTCTGATCGGCCTATCGTTGAGAAATTCGATGAAATTATGGAAAAGATGGACTAGGACCGTCACATAAGCAGCCGTGACATCGCTAAGAAACTGAACATTCATCGTCAAACGGTTTTGAACCATTTAAAAACGGCTGGCTACAAAAAGAAGATCGATGTTTGAGTACCACATGAATTGTCTGTAAAAAATTTAGTGGTCGGAATTAACATCTGCGATTCTTTGTTGAAACGAAATGAAATCGAACCATTTCTGAAGAGAATGTTAAAAGATCATGGTCCGAAAGTGGTGAAGCTCAACAAATGGTCGCAAAGCCAGAATTGACGTCTCGAAAGGTTATGCTGAGGGTTTGGTGGGATTGGGAAGGACTCGTCCACTTTAATCTCATCCAGCCTTGCTGAACTATTGATTCTACATTTTACAGTCAACAACTGATGAGAATGAAGCAAGCAATCGAAAAAAACGGCCAGACGTGATCAACAGAAAGCGCTTCGTCTTCCATCAGGACAATGCTAGACTACACACATCTCTGATGGCTCGTTAAAAAGTGGGAGCGCTTGGCTGGGAAGTTTTGGTGCATCCAACACATAGCCCTGACCTTGCACCATCGGGCCTACATTTGTTTCGGTTAATGCAGAGCTTTTTTAATATAGTAAAGTTGGTTTTAAGAGAAGCCTGGAAAATTACTTGTCGCAGTTTTTCGTCGAGAAACTAGAGAAGTTTTACACTAATGGAATAATGTCTCTAGCGAAAGTGGTCGACCAAAATGATGAATATTTGGTTCAATAAAGTACCTTATAAATATAAAAAAATAACTTGAAGTTAGAATAGAGATACGAAAAGACTTTTTCGACTATGCAATATTATTTCCAGATATAATGTTATGTCATAATTTAAAGGTATACTATATCTGAATTTTCATAGTTTTTGAGTTACGAAATTTTCCTGTTAATCAAGCGATATTCAAAAGCTAAATACAGAACTATTAATCATTATTCTAATCTCTGATCAAAAAGCAAATCGCCACAAATCAATGCATGTCTTGCGGGCTTGCCATATGAAATCGACGAAAATCACAAATGGCTGCTTTTAATTTATAAGAGCAAAAAGCAAAAAAGAAGCCACCAACAAAACTACTTGTATAAACACATGCATATTTGATGTGGAATTATTTGCGGATATGTCAAAAAGCACAACAAAAGGAAACACAAACACACACAGCTGTGAAGAAGCATATGTGGGCTGTGAAGACTGCCAGCCGAATAACGAGCAGCCAACGAAGCGAGCAGCTGCGACGACAACCAGTCACAAAAAATACAAAAAAACTGCGTAACAAATATCAACATAAACAAAAACATAAACTATTTTAATATGCGCACGCAACAAAAAAGCTACGCCTACTAATGCACTCACACAACCAAAGCACTTGCACACACACACCCACACATGCACATGGAGGACAATGCTAGGAGCAGTCGCAGCGCCGAGTTGACAAGTTTTGCCAACGCTAACTGTTAGCAAGGCACACACACACATATATATGCGCATGGGACATGAAAGGCATAAAAATGGAAGAGAAATGGAAAGAAATATTATTGTAATGCAAACAATAAAAGTGAAAAAGCGAAAAAATGTAAAAGTTGCAAAAACACAAGTGAAAAGGTTGCGCAAAAGTGAGTGCTCACGTGTGCACATGTGGGTGTGTGTGTTTGTGTGTGTGAAGGCATGTAAATAAGGGCAGCCCACGCAACCAACAAGCCTCAATACACGCAGCACGCAGCTCGAGGAGTGTTCGGGTGGGCCGTGTAAGTGGGCGGCATTGATGAAAACCGCAGTTATGTTTGGACGCACCGGAGTCAGCGCGCATTGTGATGAGTAAGGCTCGTATGCACTTACACACAGGCACACGAAACACTGCACAACAACAATTCAGAATGAGTTCTAGTTAAAAAAAGAGTTAACTTCGGTTCAACAGTGACCTTAATAACCAGTCTTCTGTGCACGAAGTTCCTGTTGTAAAGACTCGATCTGTCTCCACTTTCAACGTCACTCTAAGGTTAGCAACTAACCTTACGCTACGAATATCAGAAATCTTACCTAATTTGGTGACTCATTCGTTGTGATGGTTTTTTAGAAGTTTTTTTATTAAAAGCTAATATAAAATTCAATTTTAGCTGGTTACTTTTCTTCCAAAAAACAAACATGTTTGAGCTGGTTTCGTTGGTATCAGATCACGTATTCCGCCAATTATTTTTGCTGTTCTCAAAGTCAATTCGCTTCTCCTCAACAAATTATCAGCTTGAGTTTCAGCTGCAGTATAGGAACTCCGTGCACGTCTCTGTGCCGCTAAAATTAGCTCAAAAAACCATTTTCACTGATTTTACGTTCTTTATTTCAAAGGTTCATTAAGCAAATCTAAGTGATGGCTGTTATCATGGTTCACAAGTATTTACACTCCAGTTCATAGACGTCAAATTATTAAAAGTCATAAGTGATACATCAATCAAAAAGTGTCATTTTGTTGATCAGTGTAGTAAAATGTGCATGAGTATGGAAATTTGATGACAAACACGAGAGTACACATAAATCTTCCTATGTATATAAATATAGAACTAGTTTTGAACCCTACAAGAAACAATCGCTTAAGATCTTGAGGTATATGTTAAAAGATCACGTAAGTTAACGAACTGCATTTCAGAAAAATATTGATAAGGACTGTGAAAGCAAAAACAGTGATGGTGGCAGACTTTCCAGGTATGAGC
>JBAWJQ010005674.1:0-22473 GCA_037783105.1 Bactrocera zonata | reverse complement strand
GCTGAAGTCGAAAACGAAATTTTAAGTGGATGTGGAAGATTCAAAGTTGATGAATTAAAAGACATGGAATACCCTAGGCAATTATTTGCCATTAAAGCCTGTAGTGTAATGCAGCATAGTACACTAAACTTCTCGGCGATGGAGCAAAAAGTCATGTCTATATGCTTAAAACAAAAACATTGAAGTGGATTATTATAAAGCAGACTAAAGATTTTTTAAGAGTCAAACCAAATTAAATCAAATGTAACCCAGTCACAAAAAGCAGACTGTATTAACTGCCGAGGAGAAAAAATTCATCAAACCGTGCAGTAGGAAAAGCGAAAATAAGCTTTTAACTTCCAAAATGAGTACTAAATACATATACAATTTTTTGAAAGAGCGTTCTAAATATTTACCTTGAATCTATGCACTTAAGTTTTTAAGCAAAATATTGCCTTCATTCGCGTTATATGAAATTGATGGGTATTACTCTAATGAAAACTCTCAAAACTTCACTATATACTTCATAATTCACTCTAAAAAACATGAAAATAATATAGGAAGTATAAATGTCCCGTAAGGTTTAGTATCCTGGTTGGGTATCCTATTAACAATAGTTTTAGTTAATAATAATAAGTATCCACTAGACTATTTTGCTCCATAAGGAATAAGAACGGACACGCCTATTATACTTATAACGATATAAATAAATAGAGAATATGCATAAACTGCTCTTCTGGGCTAATGTCTGCCACAACCAAACAAAAGTAATAAATACAACGCTAGTTGAGCACGAACTTCATTTTTCGGTAAAGTTTGCTGGCACTTCAACGCATATACATACAAAATACCACCTTCAGTAACGACTTGCGTGCTTATTGAATGGCATTTTCGGATATACGTACATAGATATGCATATTTATACAATTATTTCCTAATGCTAAGCACACATCAGATACGAAAATCTATAAAATATATATTCAAATATGTGTGGGAAGAGATTTAAGACACTTTGTGCATATGAGTGCTTACCAAGTGTTGCCAGGCGTCAGTTACTTACTTCACTTTCGACATATGACAAAGCGATTAACAAGAGAGAAATCAAAAAGCACTCAAGAAATTAAGCATTTTGCGTGCTTTCTTACTCTCATGCACTTATCTCACAGCACAGCACACACTCACTGTACTCACTTATGGCAATTACCGCACACTTTGTATATATGTAGATTATCTTCACTGACAAATGCCACATTACGGATGGAAAGTCTAAAAAACGGACATTTAACGCACGATTGTGTCTAAAAACCATTTTATTTATAAAACAGCATTTTGATGGTGATTGAAAAATAATTGGCCGCATGTCAAGCAACAATATTTTCACAACGCAATTGAGGTGAAAAAGAAAACTTACACACCACCGCACAACATGGCGTATGAGTAACATTTATTATTAAAGCACATGTGAAGTAAAAATTTATGCATACGCGTGGCGTGTATATGGGTGAGTTGGTGTGCGTATGCGTGCATAAGTGTAAGATACATGTTTTGACACTGACGTTAATTTGCGCTAATGCCGAAATAATCGACGCCTCTCTGCACGTGGCAGCGCGTTAAAAGGCACAAAAACTTTTCTATATCATTTGTGAAATTTGCCGCTCGCCTGCCGCATGCGCTCGGCCGTACCTTTGTTGCAGCGATATTTTATCATTACACAATTCGACAGCTGTTGCCAATCACAATTACGAGGCGCACATAATTTCCAATAATCATTTTAGTGCAATTAACCTAATTTCTGCGGCTGCCACAGGTGATGAAGTAGCAGAAGAAGAAACCGCAAACGTGGGCTACAATCCGCAGGAAATTATTCTCAGGGTGTTGCTGCAACAACAGAGGCACTGCAGGTGATTTCGAAAAGCAGGTATTGCTCTAATAGCGGCGTTTGGTTGAAATATGGTTTCCTTTAACTGTCACATCTACAAGTTAGTCATGTGTGTATGTATGGATGTGAGCTTGCATGTTTCAGTACTTTTATTAATACAAATGTCTAGCCACATATGGCAGACAATTTTTATCTACAGCGCCATTATTAGTTCACACAAGTAGCTAGATGTAAGATTAAAATGCAATGCATATGTGTGTGTGTGGATGTAGAGCTGGCTATATGACACATACAAGCAAGAATAATAGCTTTTGCTGTGGTTAAGACCTTTTTGTACTATAATTTATGGTTCTAGAACAATGCTTTGTTCATGAAAAACTTATAAAACAAGTTCACAAAATTTCGTAGTCCAACTCTTGTCTAAAAATAAAACTATCGAATAAATAATAATTATTTCACACATAAAATAGTTTTGACAGAAAAAATATTTACGAAGTGAACGCGGCAGAAATGTAAGACCTTTAGTATCAAGAGTGTAGAGCGGATATTACCTTACCTTCAGCCGAATATTTTTTCTCCATACTACAATGTGATATTCGAATTATATAAAGAAAATATAATTTGTCCACTTGTTAAAGTATTTTAAGTCACAAAATTGATATAATAAAAACACACTAGAGCTGCAGGTATTAATAAAATGAACTGTGGAAACAAGTGGTCATAAAACTAAAAATAGTTAGGAATGATTTCTAATGGAGATATTTTTGAGAAGTGTTAACTGTTTGATTTTTCAAGCGAAAAAAATTAAAAAGACAAAAAAATTGGAATACAAGCTAGTATAAAACTGAAGGGGTAAAAAAAAACTGTGATTTGAAAAAAAACTTTTTTAAAGGTTGCCACTTATTTTTTATTTAAAATTATTTTCGAGAGAAAGCGAGTTATTACAATATGGATACGAGACTTTAAAGAAAATATATAACTGAAAATATTTTTTAACAAGGCTGCCACCTATTCATAACTATCCTATAATCAGGATACATTAAGTTTGCTGAAAAGTTTCTAACATCCTGAAAGGAACTCGGAGATATATATGTATATATATAAAAAATTATGTCCGTTTGCCTATATACCCGCAAAAGAAACTGCTTATTTGTCGAAAACGCGATATCGGACAACAATACCATATAGAGTTTGTCTGGGAGTTAATAAGACTGATTTTCTTCAGCCGCGACTGTACTTCGGTTCGTATGCGCACTGACTGGATTCAGTAGAGGGCCTTCGTAGCTAACAAACGAGCGGCTGATCAGTTGTCTCCGAGCAACGGGAGAGCCAGGATAAACTTTTTCGCGCGACGTGTTTCTGTGAGTGGTGCAAGCCGAAAATGCAGCAGTTAGAGCAGAGGTACCCGATTAAATTTCGTGTGAAACTCGGTAAATATGCTTTTTGGCATCGTCCTCCATGCCGGCAAATGTGGTCCCTCGGATTTTTTTTTTTTTTGTTTCCTTGCCTGAAAAGGCCTATAAAAAGCAAGTAAGAGACGATAAAGGATTTCCAAACTTGTCTCGGCTCTCAAGACTATTCCGGAGAATGCCTTCCTCAATGCTTGGAAATCGCATCGACGCAGAAGGAGCCTATTTTGAAAGTTGTTAATGAATTGTAACGATTGGTTCAATAAATTTTTTTAAATCGACTCAGTCTAATTACTTTCCGGACAAACCCCGTTATTATTAATACGAGCAACTGTTTACGTCGTGTAGGGCGTCAACGCTTCTTGCGAAGTTTAATAATGATTTAATATCTGGTTTTTATACTTTATCCTTTCTTTTACTGTGAAGCTCCTACATATCTAAGTCTAGTTCTAGATAACTCCGGACAAAATCAGATGAAGTGTTCCAGCGTCTATCTTATACCTACTCCTCTGTACTTTCTATGTGTATCATTTGACCGGTGATTATGCCAACAACCGTCCTATAGTCTTTATGAGTCCGCGTGAGTGGAAAGTTTTCTAGTTTCCATGCCACTGCCTTGTACATAATCTTGGCGATTCTGCTTGCCCTAAAATATTTAATCTCACTTTGGCCCGCTTGTTAGCTTTTTCGGAAATTTCGTTGTGTACCGTTTTTAATGTTTTGCGTAGCTCCTGAACTGGTCCAGTAGTCAAGCAGATGACGCTTTTAGCAAGCTCATCAGCTATTTCATTTCACGGAAGGCCTTTGTGGCTTGAAACCCAATATGGAAGTATGGAACCGATTTCCAACAACCAACTATACCAAATAGCTGCCGTACAAACTGTTCGCTCAAAATCAGGATAACTTTCTTTACATCTTTTTTCATATAAAAATACAGCTGTGAAGGATATTGAAACTTCGGTAGAAACGAAAATAAAGCCTTTTTTTGTCTTTATAATTCAAATGAGTTGCTAAAATAAATTAATAAACTATTTGATGAGCCTCCAACTTAAAATTGGATATTTTTGAAAGGATTGCCAACACATAGTGATCAAATAAAATAATGAAAAATACAAAAATCAAATCAAATGTAGTATTTGCGTGTAGAAATAATTTCATTAGAACTCTTCCTTACTTTCCAATTCCTTCCTTTACCAATAAAAATAAAAGAATTTTTCAATTTTTCTGCAGAAATCCATATTTACAGTTCATTTAACCAAATTTTCAAGCTTCATAATTTCCTATAATTGTACGATGCAGCAAAACGATAAACTCTTTATGTTCAAGCTTAAAAAATTATTAAAATTTTGTTGACAACGAAGGCAATTTCCTTTGCACAATTCCAAAGCAACACATAAATCATATTAAAATGAAAGGTACTTCCTGCACATCACGACAATGACAACCCAATTTCACATGTACCTCTGGCGCTCACCTATATATATCTGCACATGTGTGCGTGTGTGCGTGCCAGCTACAAATGTGACTCACTCAAATTTAATTGAAAGCATTTGGCCGCACATTTATGGTAGCATTTAAACCGAAAAACAACTTTTATGCGCCCCTTACCTCGCTGCTGCATCCACAAGCTGCTTCTACAAATATGAAAGTGTATCTTCAGCTGCAGCCACTGCGGGCCAAACAATTTCTCAACCAGCCAACAAGTTTGCAGTTGCCACACAATGCCACATGCTAGCTGCTGGTGTGTGTGCTTGTGTGTGGCATGCGAAGGCATGCCAGCCTACCTGGGAAATCTCACAAATGTGGCGCGGCACACACCGGAATTGGCATTTCAATTTTTGAAAAGTTCAAATCGAGCAGTCGAAAGCTTAAAACTTTCGCTTTGCCACATTGGTGTGACCTTACGGAACCAGTTGCATGCCACTGCTTTAAACTCAGCCAATGCAAGTGTGTATGTATAGTATGTAAGTGCCTACAGGCTTTGTAACTGTATTTAGTAGTGCAGCAATTGGCTGCTATTTTGGCTCTGACCGCTTTTTAGTGCCCTTCTGCTTTGCTGCTATGCTTCTTTTGTGCTGTAATGGTTTTCGTGGCCGAAAAAACATTCGCGTGCACTTTGCAAACAAATTAAGATTTATAGCCAAGAATGTGGCCAGCAACACAGGCAATGCCACAAGCAGGCATTCTTCGGCTTCGCATGCGGCGGAATTTATAACTGCTGTTTATGTGTGTGTGTGTGGTGTGTATTCGTCTGCTTGTTTGTGCGCGGATATTGCTTACACGCGAGTGATGGCTACTGTTGCACACAAAATATGTAAGTGCCTTTGTTTTTTTTTTTTTTTTTGGTGTTTTTCTCCATTTTGTTCTGCTCGACATGAAAATCGATCACTCTTAAGGTTGCATGCGGTGACAGACCTACAATCTCAACTCTTCTTTCAGCTTTTCGTTTTTCGTATGTAAATTTTGAATATTTGTTGTTGTTTCGCTTGTTTGCTTTTGTCGTGTGCGAGCAAAATGCATGGAATTTCTAAGCGAATAGACGATTTACTCCACTCAATTTAAATTTGGCAACTATGTTCACACAATATTTGTTATTGTAATTAGTCCACTCTTTATTTGACTTTGTCGTTTCCGGAAGCGCCACTTGCATGTGAATCTACAAATGCCAGTATTTGCTTTAAATAATTACTCTAACTTAATGATTTAATTAAGTAGTGGATTATTTGCCATAAGCTGCCGTTATATTGCCTGAGCAACAATAACAACTCATTTCGTGGTTAAAATGGAATTCCATCAATTTTGATCAATTTTGTTCTAAAGCATTTTTGCTTACGGATTGTACATATCTTATTTTTGTTACTTTTATAATGAACAGTTTTACTTCTCCTGCCATGTTCCATAGAAGTTTCTCTTATTACCCTCTAAACTCTTTGTTGGGTCAACTAACGTTTCACCCTATTAGTTATTAAGTTATTTTAAGTTTAGTTACTCGTATAAGAGCACAGACTCAATTGTACTAACAAACTAAGGTATTAAAAATTGTACGTGCATAATGCTCTCACATAACTCATTTGTATATACACACGTATGCATGTCTACATATGTTCGAAACAACATAACAGCGAGAGTTTTTGTCACTCCTTTTGTGTGACTCTTCCGCTTGTGCAAGCATATGGACATCCATCGAAAATATTAGCATAAGCCTAATCATTGTACCTAATTACATTTTACTTACTTTAAATAATATAGTCTATTGCTGACCACCAAGGCGACAAGTTTTCTATTTTCTACTTCTTCTTTCAATTTAATTACATAGCCCAAATTCTCATTTAAATCATTGTTGTTTCGTTGAACTAACGCGGTTGGGAAAAACTCTTCCTGATCCTACATTTTTTGGCGCCCAACGTGGGGCTAGTGTTTTAAATTGATTTTGAAGTTGCGATTAAATTAAATAAAAAGTGTAATTTAATTTAGTAAAGACTTTGTATCCGGCTACCTAACATAAGTGTATCGTGATTCGTGCTCTTGGTGGTCAACATAAGGCTCGCGCATAATAACCATCATCATCATTATCGCTAGAGGATCGCATTGTTGTACAACTTAGTTGGACATTTCTTCACAATAAGTTGCAGAGGCTTGGATAAAGGTCATTTTAGTCCATGCGAAATACAGTAATACCTTACTGTTAGACCTAAATCAGTTATACACCGCTGCTCTGCACTGCTCAGAATTGAACGCCGTCGCTTCTGCCAATTCTGCCATCGTTGCTGTTCGCTGCCACTGCGAACGTCTGTCGTCTCTGCTACTCTCGCACTGCTCTGCAAATACTTGATTCGCTGTCGCTACTACTGCTCGCTTCTACTGCTTGCTGCTACTGCTCGCTGCTATTGTTCGCTGCTTAGCTATCAATATCGCTGATACGCTAATACGTCGCTTGTATGTGATCACGCATCACATTGCATCGCTGCCGCTGCACTTGCAATTCTTTCGTCGCTCTTATTTAGTCACACCATCGCTATCGCTTACTAACATTTACTGCAGTTTCCAACATATTCGTTAATACCCAACAAACCATTTGAGCGGAATTCTGGATTCAAAGTAATCTAATCGCAAGTATAAAACTATTTATATTATACTCATTCGTCGTTATATCGCAAATTTTATATCGTTTTCTAATAAACGTACAATGTGTATTTGGGATTTTTTCGTAAATTATTGAACATTTTAAACATGTCTTTGGAAGAGCTCAAACAACAACGGGCTAATATTAAGAAAAATATTTCTCGCATAAAAAACATTGTCGAGGCCAGTCTACGACCAGGTGCTAAAATACTTTCAGCAGCCGAATACAAATGCCGACTTGGTATTCTGGAATCTTATTTCAAAAATGTGTTGTGTACACAGACGGAAATTGAAAGGATAGATCCTGAGGATTGCGGTCGCATGGATCTTGAGGAGCTGTATATAACCACAAAGTTAATTATTCAGTCTCAAGTTACTGAGGATTCCAACACCACACTCTCCGACACCACTTGCGTAATGCAGGCAGCATCGAAGCTGCCCAAACTCAAACTTCCTACATTCAACGGCAAGTACTCTGAATATCAAAACTTCATAACTTCCTTTCAGCAAATTATTGATCGAGAATATAGCTTATCTAACATAGAGAAATTTAATCATCTACGTAACTGTCTCAGTGGACCGGCATTAGAAACTATTGACGCCTTTCAAGTTTCCAATGAAAACTATTTGAAGGCATTGGAGAGACTCAAAACCCGATATGATAATCCAACTCTCATATTTTTAGAAAACATTTCCTCTTTATTTGAGCTTTCGTCTATTTCTAAACCTAATGGCGGTCAGTTGAGAAGTTTAATTGATAAGGCATCTGCAATTTACGGCTCATTATTGTCATTGGGAACTGAAAGCCAAATTTCACAAGCTATGCTTATTTATTTAGTTTTACAGAAGGCAGATGAAGAAACCAATCGCAAATGGAAGGAGTCTCTGGACTTTAAAACTTTGCCGAGCTGGGAAAATTGCACTCACATTTTGGAGAGACATTGCCAGTACCTCGACTCAATTGATAACGCTCACGCCGTTGGATATGTACACCAAAGCACTACCAATACGCATAAAGCAAAACCTTTGCGTAAAGGCTACTCGTTTTCCTGTTCCAGCTCATGTTGTTCGGTGTGTTCCAGCAACAATCATAAAATACACAACTGCGACCGTTTTAAGGCACTTAGTGTGTCGCAACGCTTTGACCATGCAAAAAAGATGGGTCTATGTATTAACTGCTTATCAAGGGGACATCAGTTATCGAACTGCGCATCAACTCATAAGTGTAAGATTTGTAATCGTCAACACCATACGTTGTTACATCGTAGAATTACACCAGATTCGTCAAATTCTGCTTCAACATCCGCTGTTCATACACACATGAACAATTCATCGTTTGACAACATCATCCTCGCCACAGCAGAGGTGCTAGTGCGAGACGTTTTCGGAAACTATCATCTTGGTCGTGCTTTGCTGGATTCGTGCTCACAAGTTAATTTCATAACTGAACAATTTTCACAAAAACTGATGCTTCCACGTAGCAAACACAACATAGAGATTGAAAGTATCGGTAAGTCTTCAACCAACATAAAATATAAAACTTCTACAAATATTAAGTCGCAAGCAACAAGCTTGGAGTTACCTCTCAATTTTTGCATTACGTCGCACATCGCCTATCATCCAGAACCGGAGATAGATACATCTACTTGGCATATTCCTCCAAACATTGTACTAGCGGATCATCAATTTAATAAATCGAGGAAAATTGATTTACTTTTGGGGACAGAGAGCTTCTTTAGTTTACTATCTGTAGGACAAATTAAACTTGGTGATAATCTTCCGATTTTACAGAAAACGCTATTAGGCTGGGTCGTTTCGGGACGCTATCGAGCAAACACTAACGCGCTAAATGCCAAGTGCTTGTTTGCATGTGAGGAGTCTATGGATTTAAAGTTGGAAAAATTGTGGCAAATTGAAGAAATTACAACAAAGCCGAATGTGTGGACACTTGAACAGCACAGCTGCGAAAAGTTATATAATGACACAGTATCTCGAAGTCCCAACGGCAGGATTATAGTGAATATCCCGTTCAAAGATGACCCTTCTTGCTTGGGTGAATCTTATAATACAGCTTTGCGACGATTTAATGCGCTAGAACGCCGATTGCAACAGTCCCCTATGCTCAAGAAAGAATACGTAGCCTTCATGGATGAATATGAGAGTCTAGGCCACATGGAAGCACTGCCCAATACAAACTTGGAGGAACCTCACTACTATATCCCTCATCACTGCGTTTTGAAACCAAATAGCACTACAACAAAATTGAGAGTTGTATTCGATGCATCTTGTCGAACAACTACGCAAAAATCGATTAATGACATTCAAATGGTTGGACCTACAATTCAAAGCGAACTTGTAACTACCTTGCTTCGTTTTCGTTTACATCGTTGCGCACTTACTGCAGACATCGTTAAAATGTATAGGCAGATACTAATCAATGAGGAACATCGGAGGTTTCAGTACATTTTGTGGAGGAGTTCGCCTCATAAGAATATTCAAACATTTCAGCTCAAAACTGTCACCTACGGAATGGCAGCCGCACCCTATCTTGCTGTGCGTAGTCTACACTACCTCGCGGATCAGTATGTGTCGGAATTTGTCGTTGGATCAGATGTCGTCAAGTCATCATTCTACGTCGACGATCTACTGTGTGGTGCTGACTCACTTGCGGAGCTATCAAAGATAAAACATGAGGTAACAGAATTGCTAAAATTAGGTGGATTTGAGCTGTCAAAATGGCATTCCAACCACCAATGTTTCAGAGTCGAACACACTGACAAGGATTTAAATCTTGATACTTCTGTCACCAGTGCTCTTGGCCTTAAATGGGATCAAATTAAAGATCATTTTATGTTTTCATTTCTACCAAAGCAGCCAATAAATGGAACCATCACTAAAAGGACAATACTATCCATCGCCTCATCGCTCTTTGACCCGCTAGGACTACTAGCACCAGTAATCGTTACCGCTAAAATTCTACTTCAGGAGCTGTGGTTGCTGAAAATAGAATGGGATGAATCGGTCCCACAAAACATCGCATCGGCATGGCAAACATTTGTCAACAATCTCTCGGATTTACCTTCTGTTAGAATCCCAAGGTATTGTTTATCTGCTAACACGAAGTCTTTACAAATACATGGATTTTGTGATTCTTCGATACGTGCTTATGGCTGCGGAATATATACACGTATAGTTGACAATTTTGGTAATGTTAGCGTTCGTCTATTTACAGCAAAATCACGAGTGGCACCAACTAAACGACAGTCACTCCCAAAATTGGAACTCTGCGGTGCACAACTACTTGCTCGACTTTTTGCAAAAATTAAGTCTACATTTTCTAATTACAATTTCGATACGTTTCTTTGGACAGATTCGCAAATAGTTCTTCATTGGCTTCAAATGCATTCGAGTACACTTTCAACCTTTGTTGGGAATAGAGTATCGGAGATTCAGGATTTGACTGTGGATGCTTATTGGAAACATGTGCCAACGAAAAGCAATCCAGCAGATATTGTTTCCAGAGGAAGCACACCATTAGAACTCACAGCTTCGATTTGGTTTAATGGACCTGAGTTTCTATACGAAGATGAAAGAAAATGGCCTAATGGAAAAAGTAACGACATTGACATGGAAGTTGTTAATGCAGAAATGCGTAAATCAGTATTTAACATAATTATAAATAATAATTATCTTCTTGAAGCGCTTGACAGGTACAGTACTCATACTCGTGAAGTGCGGATTGTCTCATGGATGCTACGTTTTTACACTAGACTTAAAAAAGATAACACGAAAATGGTGGATGGACCACTTACTCCTGATGAACTACATCGCGCTTTGGTGTGCATTGTTTGGAACGTTCAACAACAGCATTTCGCTGCAGAGATTCGATTGTTGCAGCGAAATAAAATGACCAATGGCATACTACGAAATTTGAATCCGTTCTTGGAAACAACTCAAGGATTTGAACTACTAAAGGTTGGAGGTAGACTTGAACTGGCCAATCTTCCAGAAAGCCAGAAACATCCTATTCTACTACCAAGTAAATGTGGATTTGTTACGCGATATGCTCGATATCTACATATTAAAAACTACCATGCCGGACCTAAAGCGCTGGTGGCTTTAATTCGTTTACAATTCTGGATCGTTAATGCTCGTGATCTCACTAGACGTATTGTGCGATCATGTATTCATTGTGTGCGTTACAAACCGAAATTGCTTCAACATATGATGGGTAATCTTCCTGTTGAGCGGTTAACACCAACACGCCCATTCTCTCGTTGCGGCGTCGATTTCTGTAGACCTGTCCACATATATCTTCGGATCAGAGGCAAGGTACCCTATAAAGCTTATGTTGCCATATTTGTTTGCTTCGCGACAGAAGCTGTCCACATCGAAGTCGTTTCTGACTTGTCTACGGATGCATTCTTGGCATCACTCAAACGAATGATTGGAAGAAGAGGTCTTCCGTCAGATATTTATTCTGATAATGCAACCAATTTCGTCGGAGCTTGCAGCAAACTTTCAGAACTGAAAGCCTTTCTTTTTAAGAAGGAAACCAAAGATGTCATCACAAATTATTGCGCTAATCAATTTATCAATTTTCATTTTATCCCTCCTAGGGCACCTCATTTTGGTGGCATTTGGGAGGCCGCAGTTAAATCAGCCAAAGGGCATTTGAATCGTAGCGTTATGAATACCAAGTTAACATACGAGGAACTCACTACAGCCTTAGTAGAAATAGAAGCAGTTCTAAATTCTAGGCCTCTATCACCGCTTTCGTCTGACCCCAGCGACTACGAAGATTTGACTCCAGGTCACTTCTTAACTGGTAGCGCGTTAAAGAGTCTTCCGGAGCGAGCAGTAACTGACAACGTCAATCAAGTCAACAGATGGAATCAAATAACTGCCGTCAAACAAATATTTTGGAAACGTTGGTCACACGACTATATAAGCGATCTACAAGCGAGAACAAAGTGGAACACTGACCATGGAAATGTTGATAAGAACACAATGGTTCTTATCCATGAGGACAATGTACCACCGCAACGATGGCTAATTGGTCGTGTCATTGATGCTATCCCAGGAAAGGATGCACGAGTCAGAGTAGTTGATGTGCGAACTTCAAAGGGTATAATTCGTCGCCCAATCCACAAAATTGCAGTTTTACCTGTTTGAAAGTCCTTTCAACGGGGCCGGGATGTTGGGTCAACTAACGTTTCACCCTATTAGTTATTAAGTTATTTTAAGTTTAGTTACTCGTATAAGAGCACAGACTCAATTGTACTAACAAACTAAGGTATTAAAAATTGTACGTGCATAATGCTCTCACATAACTCATTTGTATATACACACGTATGCATGTCTACATATGTTCGCAACAACATAACAGCGAGAGTTTTTGTCACTCCTTTTGTGTGACTCTTCCGCTTGTGCAAGCATATGGACATCCATCGAAAATATTAGCATAAGCCTAATCATTGTACCTAATTACATTTTACTTACTTTAAATAATATAGTCTATTGCTGACCACCAAGGCGACAAGTTTTCTATTTTCTACTTCTTCTTTCAATTTAATTACATAGCCCAAATTCTCATTTAAATCATTGTTGTTTCGTTGAACTAACGCGGTTGGGAAAAACACTTCCTGATCCTACACTCTTGGTAACGTCTCTTAAATACCATTATATCTTGTAGAAGTATTCCTCTTGTGCTTTCGAATAAGCTTAAAGCTGTTCCATGAGTTTTTGCTAAGTAGCTTTGGGAAAATATCATAATCGACAGTTTTATTAATTGAGAGCATACAAAGATTCCAGCTATTTACGCCTCTGAAAGCCTTGGAACTATTCTTCGGACTAATGCTTAAGAAAATTTACAAATTGTTTAATAAGATCCAATTTCACATGCAATGGCGGCATTAATATAGTTTTCGGATTGACAATTGCTGTCCCTTTAAATTTTTTACGCTGTTTCCTTCTAAGCCTCGGGTTAGGGAAATTATCCGAATTTAAAAAAAACCAAAAGAAAATTAACCAAATTATAATCAAATCATCTGCTCAAAGCTCACTGAGAATTTTTATTTTTTTTTTCATTTAAAATCTTTTAGCGTCCATTTAAAATGTAAACTGTTAATTTCCACTAAAAATCCGCCATCTTGTGGGTTAATGAAAAAAAAATTCTAAATGTGGGGGGCGATATTTTAAGTAGATTTGAAATAACAGTGAACACGGACTTTGAAAAAGTTGTTTTGAGAAAAACGCTTATAAATTTATAAACTAAAGAAGTGACGAAACAAAAATTACCCTATGTTGTCAAAAGTATGCTCAAAAGATCCGAATAAAATTACTCATTCCAATTTAAGAAATAAATTCGCAAGAACAGTGTTTTTTTACCTTGACTTCCTTACCCCTCTTCAGAGTCTTTCAGAGAGACGTGGTATTTTTGATTCAGATTCCAAAACTAATTAGCAAAATTTGCGAAAACCGACATTGTATGGAGGGTGGATAAAAAAAAATCAAATTAGTGATTTCTTAAAAGGCAAATATTTATAACCACAATATATTAATTAAAACGCATGCTGAAAAAAATGTTCACCCGTGTAATAAGTGTGCCATTGCACATTAGTAGCAAGCGAATGCGCAATGTCAAAATCGGGTGCTGTGGCAGAAGCACCGACATTAATAACGACAATGTTGTGAACCGTGTGATTTCACCCCCGAAAAAGTTTGTTAACGTTGAATATTGTTAAATTTAAGAATTGTTGAATGGAGCTCGTGTCGATGCATCCAAGCAAAATTGATAAGACATTGGTCGCAGTGCCTCAAAACAAAAAAAAAAAACAGAAAAAACGTTAAATTCGGTTGCACCGAAGCTAAATACCCTTCACAGGTGCATTTCTGTTAGTAACTATGTGTCCAGTTTGTATGGAAGCTATATGCTATAGTAACCCGTTCTGAACAAGTTTTTTATAGATTACATTGTTACCTTAAAAAATATATATACCAAATTTCGTGAATATATCTTGTCAAATGTGAAAGTTTTTCATACAAAAACTTGATTCCGATCGTTCAGTTTGTATGGCAGCTATATATTATAGTTAACCGATCTGAACAATTTTCTCGGAGATTACAAATTTGCCCTAGAAAATAATCTATACCAAATTTGGTGAAGATACATTGTCAAATATGAAAGTTTTCCATATAAGAACTTGATTCCGATCGTTCAGTTTATATGGCAGCTATGTGTTATATGTAGTGGTCCCATATCGGCCGTTCCGACAAATGAGCAGCTTCTTGAAGAGAAAATGACGTTTGCAAAATTTCAAAACGATGTCTTAAAAACTGAGGGACTAGTTCGTATACATACAGACAGACGGACGGACAGACAGACGGACATGGCTAAATCGACTCAGCTCAACATACTGATCATTTATATATATACTTTATAGGGTCTCCGACGCTTCCTTCTGGGTGTTACAAACATCGTGACAAATAGTAAATTAAAACAAAACTATAATTGTAATTGTATTAAATTACAGAACCAAAGATTTTTAATGCGTGGAAAATCTATTTTTATATTTTGAAGCCATGAAGCACAGTTTTGTGATCAAATAGACTGTAAGAACATGATCGGAATATTAACTTATCACTGTCTGGTAGCGACACACGCCTGCAGAATGGGGATGACAGATCGAGAAGGAAATGTCTAGAGCATGGCACCAGGGAAACAATTGAGCATTTCTTGTTTCGCATTGGCAAGACTACGCTGCCGGTATGATACACTGCAAGAAGCATCGATAGTAAGGCCGCAGATTCTGTTAAAACTCGGGTCAAGCGCAGACAATCCAAAAGATTACTACTCCTCATGGACCTAGTAACTGAACTCCATCTGGTATCGGAAAAGACCAAAACTAGTCTACGTGTGACTCATCGGCCCACAAGATTAACCTAACCTTGTGATTTAGACTAATGTGAAACATAGTTTTGCTACTAGAACTTGCTAAATAATACAAAAAATATAAAAGTTAAAATTTCAAATTTCATTTGTAGGACAAAACTTTATTTATTTTCTGCTGAATTGTCAACTGCTGTCTTTTTCTGTGAATTTGAAAATAAGTTACAAAGAAAAAGCGATGCATCGAACGTTTGGAGCTTTGAACTGTCTGGAAAACAAGTCTTTTTAAACAATTTTGAGTTTCTCTTTATATTTTTTTCAGCAAAAGTATAAATCTATTACTTAAATTTATTTAATTTTAAATACTGAAAATCTAATAATACAAATTCCATTTTTCTCACCCCTTAGGAGTTTGCGTTTGTTGAAAAAAAATAATTATTTGATATTATACATTTTATAGTCGTGCAACAACTATATTCAATGTTCCAGATGTGTTATATTCATCTCAAAACTGTCTCTTTCAAAGAAAATTAGAAATTTCATCACTTAATAACTCATTTCAGTGTGACCCACATATGGTGTGACATCTTAAGAAAGACAATTTTCGAGAATTATTAGACTTATTAGAATTATTAGTATCGATTGTTTTAAAATTTTAAGGCGAATATTTCGAAATATTTTAAGAATATACCGTAAAATTTGTGAAGAAAGAAATTTAATATTTTTTACATTATAAGCGAACCCCGACGTTGTTACAAACAAAGGACTTCTAAAAAAGTTCACTATTGGCGGTAAAAAAATAATCAAAAAAAGTAATGTTGAACTTTACTCATGATTTTAATTGTTTTTGGTCTGCCTAAAATCGATTCTTGTTAAGATCAAAAAATAAACAATAAAAGTATTAACCCTTTCACTACCGTACTATACGCAGCGATGTTAAAAAAATTTAGGTCGTTTTTTCGGATGGATATAATCTTCTAAAAGAGAAAAATAAAACAATTTTTTTTTTCGTATCCTTCAGAAGGAAGATATGTCCTGGGATAATATGTCCCACTGGTATATTTACACTGTATTAATTGGGACTATATATCCCATTGGTATAATTTTTTGAGAATAATAAAATTTAGTTTTTATTTGTAACTCAATTTAAGTTTTATTTATTTATGGAACATGCCAAAACATTCAAAGCATAAGGGCTCTTTGCACATTGAACAAATGTAATACGTGCGTTTTTCTTTTTTTATTGAGGTGCATAAAACACAGCGTCTGCGGCGATCACCTTTTACTGGCATATGATCTCCCACGTTTAACATTTTTTTGCTCTTTTTGACCTGGGTCCTTTTGTTGTAGATGTCCTTTTGACTTTTGTCCCAACTCTTCCTTGCGCAATGAGCTGTTCTGCGAGTGGAACAATAAAATTTTTCAGTTGAAACTTTTTGTGGATATTTTCCTGATAAACAATATGGGCATTTACAATAGATGTCATGAGAAGCTTGAAAAATACTTTACGCCACCATTTGCTTGATTTTCTGTTCTGTTCATAAGTTTTAACCTTTTGATCAGATATGTCAACTCCTCCCATGTTCTCATCATAGAAAGCCAATGCTTTAGGACAGTTAGTAACAACCCTTGAACCATCTTTTTGCTTTCTGAAGACTACGGACATTGTAGGACTATGACAGTTACTCATAACAATAACTTCACGTGAGTCCTGCCATTTTGCTACCATTATACCGGTTTCGCTAATGCAAAATTTACATTCACCTTTCTTCAAACGGTCACTAATGGTTGGCAAGTTCTTTCTATTTTGAATACATGTTCCTACGCAAGCAAATGGCAAAGTTTTCATCAGATTATATGAGGTGAAAAAACGGTCAAAAACCAACACAGTATCTGGATTTCGAATAGTTTTGCACAATTTAAAAACGACTCTCTCCCCTAAAGTTCCTGATAATGTTGAGCATTCCTCTTTACCCGCATAAATATTAAAATCATATGTATAACCAGTTTTAGAATCACACCTTTGCCAAATTTTTATGCCACGTTTAGTCGGCTTCATCGGAAGATATTGCTTTAGAGAAGATCGACCTTTAAATTTTGCCATGGACTCATCGATGCTTTGACGCAAACTATCGGTAAGAGTTTTGACAAACGTATATTTCAAACAATTGGTAACTTCTTCTATATAATAAAGCTTAGATGCTGCTTCAAGTTTCTCAGGGAAGTTAAAATATAATTTTGACATTAAGGTCTGAAAACGAGTTCGCGACATCGCCTTTTTTATGTACTCATTTCCCATGGATTCATTTTGGGACCAGTAATCAGAAATCTCTGGAAGTTGATTATAACCCATTATAAGCGTAATGCCCAACAAAATTTTAATTTCTGATGCATCAGTTGGTGCAATATTATAACTTTTTTGTTTTTTTAGAATGCTCAATCGTTCATTTGTGCACTGCGCGATAAAAATAAATAATGATTCTGGAAAAATGCATTTGAAGACTTCGAACTCAGTTGCATTCCTTGAAATTTGAGCCAACAGAATGGGCTCAACGTCTTCAGTGATAGAAAAGCGAGGACGAAATAAAACTGATGGTTCTCCCCATACTACTGGAAGATTGGAACTTTCACTGGATAACACTATTGCATTATCAATATCCGTTACTTCATCATCCTCGCTCGGAGACTCGTCTACTTCGTTCTCGGAATCCGGAATATACTCTGAGTCAGAAGCACTAAAATCACTTACGTCAGAGTCGCTGGAATTGATAATCGCCAAAATGTCGTCTTCCCTCATATTTCTGGCAGATTTTTTTCTATTATTCATTATGTAAAATTGAAAGATATAAATTCTATGAATATTTCCATTTCGGAAATGTATACCAATGGGATTATGTGTCCCGCTTATTTGAATTATACAATTCCAATGGGATCATATATCCCAACTGGACAAAACCCCAAATAAACGAATTTATTTACAACATTTTGTTGCGAACTCACCTTATTATATTGAAAAACACTTATTTTATTCACTCAAATTAATTTAGTAAACAGAAACACTTATATACATTTACAAATAGGCAAACACGTGCACATTCACTGAAGGTTGCTGTCGGTTAATTGCAATAAAAGGCAGTACAGTTATTGAACGAAACCAAATCAGCTGATATTGAACGAAAAATACTGTAAACTACCAATGGGACCTTTTCCTATCTAAATTGAGCTTGAATTGTATTTTTGACGATTTTTTAAATTTCTCTTGGAATGCATGATCCCCATGGTAGTGAAAGGGTTAAGGATATTCAGAAATAATTTATTATGATCAAATCATTTGGCTCCTGATAATAAATGCAGCAAATTCGAGAACTGCTGTTTCAAGAAAAACGCGTTTAAAGGTAAGAAGGAATTACTTTACACTTACTATTTACCGCTAGAAACTAAAAAAGTGTAACTCATAAAACACCTGAAATATTCATACACAATTTTAGCATGTCATTCTTGCAAGTATGGACTATACATATACGTAAGAATACAAAATTTTACCCATACGAAGTTTCACACTACTACCTACCACGTAGGTGTGTGTTTTTAAAATTGTGTAAAATTCTGCTTTCCATTATATAAATTCGATAAATTTTCGTTATAAATGTATAAACATCACGTAATCTTCGCATAAGTCCAATTCATATAAAAAAAAATTATTGTTATCAAATTCTATTGCAATTTTTCCAAATTGAAATTCATTACAGCGAAAGTTAAAAGTTTTGCAATGATCTTTGAACGTGTCTCGGCCACTAAAGCTGTTTGGACTTATGACCGATTAATAGAGAAAACTTTTACTATTCACCAAATTTTCAATTCATTCCTCTGGGCAACGTCGAAAATGCTATTTAATTCCACATTTCTCATAATCGGCACGAAATTTCGCACATTCCTCAAACACACACATTCGCACCGACAGACACCTACACAGGCGAAGGTATGAATTTGGCAAAAGTTTATCAGCTCATAACAGTTACAGCGGCATTCAAGTTCGACGCAAAACTTTATAAATTAATAACAAAATCTATTTGTAATCAAGCAAAGAAAAACAACGTTTGTGTACCTTTGCTGGGCACATTCTTATCGAAAACGCGCACGGCACCGGCGTAAATCGCTAAGCCGACACGCAGGTGAGCGGCCAAGCGCTTATGAGTTGAGAAAGAGTGGAAAATTGCTCGCAGCCAGCAATCAGATTGAAAGTATTTCACGTGCAACAAATAATGCCAGATGCGACCGATGGTGAACGCAAATTTACGCTTCATCAATCCACTTTGCCTGGCACTTGGCACACCCGAAAGCAATACAAAATGGCGCAGCCTACATGCAGCACAGCCACACCTCAGCCACAAATGGACAAGGACGGCGCGTTAGGGGATGCAACTTCGTTTCGTGGACCCCGATAGAAAAGAAACACTAGAGTTAAAAAACTAATAGAATAAGGTTTCTCTTTTGAAGCTCTGTTGAAAACTCAAGCAGGGTTATGCAATCTCAAGTCCATCTACATGTCAAGCTCCAGCATATGTATATCTTATTGACTCTAAAGCCGCTGAGCCTGGTCTAAGTATAATGTGAACTCATATTACGGGTTAGAGTTTCTTCAATGGATTTGAAATACGATCCAACTTAGACGTGTTGTTGTTGTTGTAGCGGCAGAATTCTGCCGAGTTGACAGTCCCTGGCCGGATAAAAATCCGGGTCTTTTCCGGTTACGTAGCCATGGACATCTTCAACTCCATTTTTCTGTGCTACCTAAATTTGTTAGAATGGATTAAAAAGATCCTCAAATATGTTAAAAAGCACTTTTACCCTGTTTCAAGTTTTTCCAACCGGCATAAGGAAGTGTATAGACTATTCCACATCGGCTTCCTCCATAAACTTTGCAAGCTACCAGATTTTTGGCCACAAAATTCCGAAAAAAAAAACGAAAAAAGCTTAACCCCCCCAAAAATCAGTCCAGCTACACCCCTGCACCCCTATGTAATATTTGAGGTTCTAGGCTGTCGAAAGTATGCGCTGTTGAAAATTTTGCACCAAAATTTCCACAAAGACAATCAAAAAGTTATAAAACATACTCAGCAAACAAATGCCTCAGCGCTCAAAATTTAATGCCGTGACGGCGCGATACAATGCCGTAGGGGTGGGAAGGGTCACTAGTGGAATTAGTGGCAAAACGGTAGGTGGGAAGGATGCGAGCGCAGCTGCGAAACAATAGAAATAAACTTTGATATACTTAGACTTGGAGGCAAATACCTGAAAATATTATCTAGCCCATGTGCCAGCTAAGTTTGCGCAAAATTCTACGCACACACGTATTGCGAGCTGTAAATTGGTATGTGCGTGCGTCGGGTAGTGTGAAATCGTGTACCTTCATTCACACCAACTAAACACACTTTGCCCTCAATGCCAAGCAAGCGTGCGAGAGAGTCTATAAATGAGCGTCAAAACTTTGTTAAAGTCCCAAGGCAGTTTGTTTTGTGGGTCGTTTACTTGTTTCCTCGCTTATATGAATCTTAAGGTTGCGATTTCTTCACTGTTTTTGTTTTCTTTGTCACCGCACACCAGCTCAGCGCAGCGCGCAGCGGCGCAGAGTGGAGCTTAAGCGGCGGTACCATGTGAGTTTTGCTTATCAGCAATCCTCGTGCCGATGGTGACAATGATGTTGTCGATTGCGGTGGCAGCAACTGTTGGCTAAATTGGTGATAGAAACTTGCTTATGCGACAAATTGTCACAGTGGGTATGTGAGAATCGCAAAGTTTATGCGCATGTAAATCTAAGTAGTGCGCGTGTGTATGTGTGGATTCTAGGAATGTGGTACTTCTTCAAGCGCGCACTAAGGAAAGTGTGGAATATTAGTCGTCCAAAGAAGGTTAGAGTAATGGAGAGTGCATTAAATATTTATGAAAATTTAAGTTTAATTCTGTGTGCGTCTTTATGATGTAGGGTTTCTAAGAATAGGCTTTTAGTTTTTATTCACTTTCGAAGAAATCGTCCTTTTTGAACATAGTTTTGGTAATACATAAGAAATTGAGATTTCAAAGTAGAGCGAGCATCATAGAGGTAATTTGATATAAAATTAAACGTTTCTGCAGTGGTATCTCATTACCGCTGGATATATTTACAGAACACCTAGATCGTAATAGTGGAAAAAATAATTATTTTAAATTTGAAGATGTATTAGGAAATATTGCTAAGCAATATTACTCGTTAGAAGAAACAACGACAAACAGTTTTTACAACAGTAAGTTCAAGGTATGAGCCTAAACGATATCCATTTTAGAGAACTAGATGTGACATTGTGCCGTCACAATTGATCATTTATGCGATCATACTCACTACATGATCTTTCCTGACCCTCTTATAGCAACCACTTGAAATAATCCCAAAGTACAAGGAAGGGCCTAGCATTACCTTGCTAAAAACATCTAACGTTCACCAAGTAAGCCTATTTTCAAAAACAAAAAAAAAAAAAAAAAACAGAAAGTGAACGTCAAGATCTTGGAATGTTTGGTTAAGTGCGTGTCTTACTGCGAAATTCCTCTCAGATCAATAGGGTTTGATATAAACTCAGTCAGGCAAATATTTTTTGCTAATACCAGAGTACAAGAGATCTCCTTAAATATCACAGAACCGATCCACATTATAATGGTGTTCTTCACTGTTATCAACTGACCAATTCGGAACTATCTCATTTTGCACTGTCAAAAATACAATCGCATACAGTTAATTTACCAAAACTCCAGAGCTATACGTATTTCCTATATAATGGGTTATCAAAGTAGAGGTACTTTTTTTAATAGCCTTCCTTGACAGATCCCGTGTGAGTCGAGTCAAGCCATCATGTTATTTTTGTTCAGTATTTGTCTGCATTTTATCGTGAAAAAACTTAAACCTGAACAACGTTTACAAACCATCCTACTTTAATACGAAATTTCCGAATTTTCGACTCTTGAAAAGTTCCAAGAAGATCCGATGTTTTCGAGCCAAATTTTGTTCAGCGATAAGGCCCATTTCTGACTCAATGGGTATGTAAACAAGCAAAATTTACGCATTTGTGACGAAGAGCAACCTGAAGAGATTCAAGAGCTGACATTTCATCCAGAAAAAAAGGATTTGCTGTGGTTTATGAGCTGTTGGAATCATCGGTCCTCGA
>JBAWJQ010005673.1:0-67360 GCA_037783105.1 Bactrocera zonata | reverse complement strand
TGTTACAAAAAGTAGTATTAAGTTGTATTTGTATTACTATATGCATCCCTGATTATGAACAATAGCTGTAGGTATATGGAATAGCATTTGTCTTGTTGTAGACATCTGGCGCCGCGGCTGTTTGTTTGTCGAAGCAATAGCTACATCTGGCGCCGTATAGCAGTATGTTCTGGTGGTTTCTAGACGCAATATTCTAGAAGGACACACCGGCATCTAGCGACATCTGGCGCCGTATAGCAGTATGTTCTGGTGGTTTCTAGACGCAATATTCTAGAAGGACACATCAACATCTAGCGAGAAGTGCGTGGCTATATAAGCCGTGGCAGCGCCAATGTAATCAATCAGTGCTAAGAGTAAACTGCTATAGTGTAGACGAGTTGTGAAATAAAGAGTTGTTGAATTAAATTAAACAGTGTTGATTTTATTTGTCAATCCAGAGATACGAACCTAACAAAGTAAACTAGCAAGCAGTAAATGCGTAACAATTGGTGTCAGAAGTGGGATTGTCAAATAATCCAAATTCAAGATGGTTAAATTCGGAGAATTGAGAATTCAGCAATTGAAAAAGGAACTGGAGGAGCGTAAATTGCCGATAAGCGGGCAAAAGGCGGATCTGCAGGCACGATTACGTGAAGCAATGGAAGCGGATGGAATTAATGTGGACGAGTTCGAATTTGATGGGCCAGAAACTTCTACAAAGGTAGAAGAAAAAGTAGAAGAACAACGAACATCATCAAGTGCAGACATGAACATGCTGTTAGTGGCTTTTAAGCAAATAATAGCTGAAAATATATCACAAATAACAGAAAATGCAGTGCAAACAGAAAATCGTCTGGCACAGCAAATAACGCAAATAGCTGAAAATACATCACAGTTAGAGTCTCGCCTTACACAACAAATGGCTGAAAATAATACGCAGTTAGAAAAGCGTTTGGCACAACAGATTACAGAAAATAATACACAAGTGCAAGAGAAATTTTCAAAATTTGAAGACGAATTAAGCACTTTAAAAAATGACGAAGAAAGTTTAAAATCAGAAGTTCTTCAGTTAAGTAATCGTGTGCGAGAACTGCAACTGCATGGCCCTGCACCATCAACAAATAATCCAAGATTGAAGGCACCCACATTCGATGGAAGTATTCCATTTCAAATTTTCAAACTTCAGTTTGAAAAGACAGCAATGGCCAATAACTGGAATGAAGCGGACAAAGTGGCGTCCTTGTTTGTATCATTGAAAGGACCTGCGGCAGAAATCCTTCAGACTATTCCAGACTGTGAACGGGACAACTATGAGGCATTGATGAGTGCGATAGAAAGACGATATGGTAGTGAGCACCGGAAACAAATATACCAGATCGAACTGCAAAATAGGGGTCAGAAGATGAACGAGTCATTGCAAGAGTTCGCAACTGAAATAGAACGACTGGCTCATTTGGCAAATGCAGATGCACCTGTGGAATACATTGAGAGGGTAAAAATTCAATGTTTCATAAATGGAATTCGTGATGTGGACACCAAACGCGCCACATATGCATTGCCAAAAAGAACGTTTGCTGAAACGGTTTCGCACGCCCTCACACAGGAAACAGCTTCCCTACTAAGTAAACCAGCACACAAAGTACAAAGGGTTGAAATGGAACAACCGGCGCTGATGGAAGAAATATTGAAGACTCTGAAGACAATTGCTGCACCGCGAGTAAATACAACAGGAAGATGTTTCAACTGTGGAAAAGCGGGTCACTTTGCCCGAAATTGCAATATAAAAGTAAACCCATCAAAACGGAAACAACCAACAGATAACGAGGACGGAGCATCCACATCTCACAAGTCGTTAAACTAAAACGGAACAGTTCAAAGGGGCGTGAGCTGGTTCCCACAACTATTTGCCCCGCCATCTCGATATCACAAATAGGTCGCCATGACAACAATCTTACTATCAACGGCATCGTAAATGGACGAATGTCAATGCTTACTTTGGATACTGGTGCCACACATTCAATTATCCGACCGGATGTGGTAAGAGGAACGGTTGAACCATTAGTCGGTTGCAAGCTTCGAACGGCCACCGGAGAGGAAGCAGCTGTCGCGGGAAAAGTGTTTTGCGAAGTGATGATTGGTACCCTGGAAGTTAATCACACCTTCATCGTAGCAGAAATCACGGATGAAATTATAATGGGAGTAGATTTCATGATTGATCACGGGGTTACTTTGGATTTAAACAAGCAAATGCTGTTTTGCCAGGACATGGAGATGCCTATAAACACCGGATATGTGACCAACGTTGAAAGTAAGAGGGTGATTGTTGATGATAATCAGAGTATTCCACCAAAATCTGAGGCGATTGTGTGGGCTAAAGTGAATGGAGGAGGTGGGACTGAAGAGTTGTGGATTGTGGAACCAACAAAAATAGATACACCCATATTGGTAGGAAGAACGCTTGTGAAAACTAGAGAAGACGCCACCATTCCGGTCAGAGTAGTGAATGAATTCAACACGCCTATAAGTCTGAAGAAAGGAGCAGTAATTGGTCAGTGCCAGAATATAAGTGCAATAGCACGATGCGAACGGTCACAACAGAAGCCTACTATTGAGCCACAGCAGATAAGTCCTACACTCCTAAATAATTTGCTGAACGAACTGCATGGAAATGAAAAATTAAAAGCAGAAAAACTATTAGAAAAATACGCATCCATATTTGCAAACGAAGGAAACACAGGAAGAACCGGCATTGTCAAACATCGCATAAATACTGGAGACGCTAAACCAATCCGACAAGCTCCGCGTAGGGTTCCACTAGCAAAACGTGAAGATGCTAACAAAATTATTGAAGACATGCACAAAAACGGTGTAATCGAACCTTCAATAAGTCCATGGAGCTCACCTATCGTCTTAGTTAAAAAGAAAGATGGTAGCACCCGTTTCTGCGTAGATTATAGGAAGTTGAATGATGTCACAAAGAAAGACAGTTATCCTCTACCGAGAATCGACGATACATTAGACACCTTGTCTGGAGCGAAATGGTTTTCTACATTAGATCTACAAAGTGGATATTGGCAAGTCGAGATTGATGAACGTGACCGCGAAAAGACCGCTTTCAGTATGGGCGACGGGTTATGGGAATTCTCTGTGATGCCATTTGGGTTATGTAATGCGCCTGCAACGTTCGAGCGACTGATGGAACATGTGTTAAAAGGACTCAACTGGAAGACATGTTTGGTGTATCTTGATGACATTATCATCATGGGAAAAAGTTTTGATGATCATCTGAAAAATCTAGAGGAAGTCTTTCAGCGAATAGCATCAGCCGGATTACGCTTGAATCCCAAAAAGTGCTCATTATGGAAGAAGCAGGTCACATATCTCGGACATAAAGTGTCAACTGAGGGGATTCACACCGAGGAAGGAAAAATAAATGCAGTTAAAGATTGGCCTCGACCCACCAACATACATGAACTCCGCAGCTTCCTCGGTTTATGCACGTATTACCGCCGTTTTGTACCTGGATTTGCGAACGTGGCTAGAAGTTTACATGATTTAACAAAGAAGAATCGCCCGTTTGTATGGCAGTTGGAACAAGAAAAAGCGTTTGAGCAGCTTAAAGAACTACTTTGTACGGCGCCGATGTTGGCTTATCCAATACCTGGAAAGAAATTCATCCTGGATACAGATGCGAGCGCTTATGGAATTGGAGGTGTCCTGTCTCAGCTCATCGACGGACAAGAAAGAGTAATTGGGTATTACAGCAGAGTGCTCGGGAAACCAGAGAAAAACTACTGTGTGACGCGAAAAGAACTACTAGCTGTGGTGGAATGTGTAAAACATTTCCACAAGTATTTGTATGGACAACGATTCTTGCTGAGGACTGATCATGCAGCATTAAAATGGTTATTACAGTTTAAGAATCCGGAAGGCCAAATTGCACGATGGATCGAAAGATTACAGAATTACGACTTCGAAACAGAACACCGAAAGGGGATTCACCACAAAAATGCGGATGCATTATCACGTCGCCCTTGTCCACTGGAATGTAAACATTGCTCCAAATCAGAAGGAAAAGAAGGTATAATCGACGTGCGATTGCTGAATATAGAACCTGAAGATGATTGGACTCCTCACCGCATCAGAATCAATCAGCTGGAGGACCCTGATCTTGCAAAGCTGGTAATGGCCAAAGAAAATGGGGTACGACCACCAAAGGAACAAATAAGTAGCGAGAGTCCAACTGCAAAAGCATATTGGGCCCAATGGAACAGCATAAACCTCGTTAATGGATACCTTCATCGTACCTGGGAAAGCGAAGATGGCAAACATTCTCGTCTGCTGATCATAGTACCGAAGTCCATGATCCCAAAAGTATTGAAAGAATATCACAATGGACCTAGTGGAGGGCACCTTGGAATAACAAAAACTATAGAGAAGATTAAACAACGGTTCTACTGGATCGGTTGTCGAGATTCCATAGCAGAATGGATAAGTAATTGCGTAGAGTGCATGGCAGCTAAAGGTCCTAAAGCCAAAAGTCGCGGTAGGCTACAACAGTACAACGTGGGATCGCCATTTGAAAGAGTCGCAATGGATGTTGCAGGTCCGTTCCCAACCAGTACGGCCGGAAACAAATATCTACTGGTTGTCATGGACTATTTCAGTAAATGGCCAGAAGTATATGCCTTACCAAACCAGGAAGCGAAGACAGTAGCCGAAGCGTTTGTAGAAAATTGGATAACAAGGTTCGGAGTGCCCGTCGAATTACACTCAGATCAAGGCAGGAATTTCGAATCTTCCATTTTCCAAGAAGTCTGTACATTATTGGGCATCCACAAGACACGGACGACAGCGTTACATCCACAATCAGATGGAATGGTGGAGAGATTCAACCGAACGCTCGAAGAACATCTGCGGAAAATCGTTGATAAAGATCAACGGAATTGGGACAAGTGCATCCAGATGTTCCTGCTGGCGTATCGTTCAGCGAAGCACGAGACAACTGGTTACACGCCAGCAAAGATTATTTTCGGATCTGATCTGCGACTCCCCGCTGATCTTAAGTTTGGAACGAATCCTACAGCTGTAAGAAATGATGGAGATTATTGTTCTGCCTTAAAGGAAGAAATGAATGAATTGCACCTAATGGTAAGACAGCATACGCATCTGATGAGCAATAAGATGAAGGACCGGTTCGATCAAGCGGCAAATTCAAAAGGTTTTGAAGAAGGTGATCTGGTCCTGTTGTACAATCCACTTCGAAAGAAAGGCTTGTCCCCGAAATTGCAGACAGCCTGGGAAGGACCCTATATGGTGATGAAACGACTTAATGACGTGGTATACCGCATACAAAGAAATGGGAAAGCACGATGTAAAATGAAAGTAGTACATTTGGAGAGGCTCGCCCCATTTGGTTCAAGAGGATTTGTGCCTAATCGGGACGATTAGGCTTTAGTGGAGGGCAGTGTTACAAAAAGTAGTATTAAGTTGTATTTGTATTACTATATGCATCCCTGATTATGAACAATAGCTGTAGGTATATGGAATAGCATTTGTCTTGTTGTAGACATCTGGCGCCGCGGCTGTTTGTTTGTCGAAGCAATAGCTACATCTGGCGCCGTATAGCAGTATGTTCTGGTGGTTTCTAGACGCAATATTCTAGAAGGACACACCGGCATCTAGCGACATCTGGCGCCGTATAGCAGTATGTTCTGGTGGTTTCTAGACGCAATATTCTAGAAGGACACATCAACATCTAGCGAGAAGTGCGTGGCTATATAAGCCGTGGCAGCGCCAATGTAATCAATCAGTGCTAAGAGTAAACTGCTATAGTGTAGACGAGTTGTGAAATAAAGAGTTGTTGAATTAAATTAAACAGTGTTGATTTTATTTGTCAATCCAGAGATACGAACCTAACAAAGTAAACTAGCAAGCAGTAAATTCGTAACAGTATGTATATGTATGTACATATGTAATTTGTGCTCATACCGGTAGCTTTTAAATTTTTGTTGTTTGTTTGTTTTATCTCTTTTATATTTAATTGATATTTCTTCACAATTGGTGTTTGTCCACTTTGAAACCACAACCTTTGAATACTGCAGATGTAAACGAGAAACTACTGTGGGAGTTGAGCTGGTCATACTCATTAAGCATATTTTATTTGCTTCAGATAGGTTATTATTTTGTGTTATTTCTTTTTGCCACGGGTGTAAGATACGTGCCCTATAGCCTCATTGCTGTAATAAAAATATATTTTGTGCTGATGAACACAAAACACTCACTCATTACAACTATGAGCTAAAATATAGAAACATTTTACACATAATTATTGCATTTAAGTTAATTTGGTTCATAAATAGTTGAACGAAATACACAAATTGCACTGACTTTCATCTTTACTATTGTTTTCTGAAATTTGTACATTTTTTGATTTCATGTACATTGATTCAAAATTCCACATTTATTCTCTTATTACATTGAATGAATTGTTTTACATTTTTTACAAGGTTCCGCCTAAAAGTATGTTAAATTTTTGTAACTGAAAGTAATTCGAAGCAGAGAAAAAGGGCACTAAAGCGCTTCACTACCCAGTTTTGATGTGGCATGGGCAATAAGCGCGCAGCATTTGGAATTAGGGGTCACAAGCGTTTATGTTCGATGCCTTAAATTCTTGAAATTAACACTTATTTTTTGTTATATTTTATTTTTATTATAATACACATATGTGTGTATGTATAATTCAGGCAATGGTCTATTCATAAAACATAAATATAGCAAACACACACATTCTTGAATACATTTGTGCTAATGCTTACTACTCAGGAGCTGCCTCTATGCCGCGATGTCTGACTTTGGTATCCCCGCAAAACTAATACGGCTGTGTAACTGACGTTGAGCAACACCAAAAGCTCCGTCAGGATCGGGAAGGACCTCTCTGAGCCGTTCGATAACAAACTAGGTTTCAGTAATATGATGAGTCGACATTACGAGTTTTCGAGAGAAAGATTCTGCGAAAGATTTATGGTACTTTGCGCGTTCGTCACGGCGAATATCGCATTCGATGGAACCATGAGCTGTATGAGATATGTATACGACGACATTAACACAGTTCAGCGAATTAAAAGGCAGCGGCTACGCTGGTTATGTCACGTGGTCCGAATGGACGTAAAAACTCCAGCTCTGGAAGTATTCGAAGCAGTACCCGCTGGGGAAGCAGAGGAAAAGAATACCTTCACTTCGTTTGAAAGACCAGGTGGGAAAGGACTTGGCTTTGATTGGAATCACCAATTGGCGCCACATTGCGAAAAGAAGAAATGACGGGCGCGCTGTTGTTAACTCGACTATAACTGCGTAAACGGTGTCTACGCCAGTAAAAAGAAGAAGATATCGAGTCTTATTGGCACTAAGAGAAATGATACACTTGTTGTATTATCAAGACATAATAGATTTATAACTTTTAGCGGACCAATTTAGCTGACCTTTATTTCGAGTAAGCGAACCCATAAAGCTTTTTAGAATAATATAGTCTTATTCGATAAAGTCGAATACGTTTTGCAATGTTGTCCGATTATTAGAACGCTATGTATAATATTTAATTATTTCCAAAACAGAGTTATAGAATCGCAGGGAACCCAGAAGGGTTGTAAACATTAATTGAGATGAACATTTTTTTGAACCGATTTAGCCACACAGAATTTCCCTTATGAGGTCGAAATACACACGGCTAAAATCATCACGATATGGTTGAATTTGGGCAAATTTGGTAGATTCAATGAATTAAAGGACCTATGACTTAATTTGACATTAGTGGGTGCGGAAAATGTATCAATCCTTCAGAAGATCTGCTCGTGGTATTCGAAATTCATGTGTATTTTTCGGTTTCAGTCTTCATTTAATTCGTATGCATTAACTCATAACTTACATACATATATATGGTTATAAGTATGTATCAACATATGTACATATATGTATGTACATATGTGCAGGTATGCAAGTAAATATCACATATTTCGGCATTTCTTATGGCTCAATCCACATATGAATACGTGTCAGTTTTATTAATGATCGTGGGAAGGGAATGTGCGATGACTACTCGCAGCTCTCCATGCAGCCTGGTATGCACGTAATGCATACATATACATTAATCCCACCGTTAAGGTCGTTCTAATATTTGTTTGAAATACCTACTTCGAGAAAGTGGAATATAATTCGATATAAACAATTACTTATATACAAATATGTGCCGAACATTTCAAATTCAGTTAGTGTTCGCGCAGTTCCAAAAGTCTTTTTACCACTGCTCACTTTGCTTAAGTAATACCTCGCAATCGGAGCAAAATATTATTATTAAGGGGGTATTATAGTCTAGAAGCATGAATTTCAGGTAATTTTTAAAGTGTTGTAAAAAAAAGGCAATTAATATTTCTACTATCCATTTTTTTTATTAGTTATTTGTTAATTTAAGAAGAGTAGAGAAAAAAATTAAAAACTAAAATAAGTAAAAAATTTCAAAAATTATGAGCTGACGAAGTGGGGGGTCTCTAAAAATTGCCACGTGACCATATACATACATGATTTCAACCCTCCTAGTTATCTGAAACCAAAAAGAAAAAAAGATTATTAATCTAGAATAATGTCGCAGTGGCCGGAACTACGGAAAAGTGGGAAAACAAATTTTTCACAAAATGGGGACTGCCTAAAAAAGAAAGTTTTTTTGGATCACTTTTTCTGACTATTTCGAATATTTTAAAAATAATAAAAATTTGGGCATGGGGCTAGTTCCAACCATAGACAAGCCTATAGAGAAAACTCTATAAAAATTTTAAGTATATCGGTCCAGTAGAACCAGAGAAATCGTGGGTATCGTTCCGAAAAAGTCAGTTTTGAGAAAAACGCGTTTAAGGTTTCGCATTCCGGCCGAACCAGTTTGAATGCCGGGCCAGAAAAATGTCTATATCTCCGCAAATAAATTGTATTTTGAAAAATCCTCTTGTACACATATTCTTGAATAGTTAAACTTTGAAAATTAAAAAAAAAAAAAAAATTTCCATGTTTTTAAATTTCTAGACTAGAATACCCAAACATAAAAATTGAGAATTAAGTAGAACTGCTTTAGTATAGCAAATGACATAATCGAATTGTAAGACTGGGAAGGAGCTTTGCTTCTAGCTGATGGGGTGGGTTGTACTACCGATAAACCTTTTGGACTGTAGTATTGGAAGCTATATGCACTATATGCTCCAGATATCAGTGCTCGAACGAATATTAAATGACTTGGACGGCATGGCGTGTCCTATATCTATAATGATATACGATTGACCACAATTTTTTCACTTATCCTCCAGTGTGACATTAAGAATGGAAACATTTACCAATTGCTTTCGAAAAAAATAACGAACCACCCTAATGCACCTTTTCGGGAATATCAGTGCGAAGTTATAAACGCACGCCATTGACAATGTGGTTGCGCGCACCTCAACACGCGGCGACAGTCACATTGATATGCCGAAAAGTTTCTCGATTATGCGAAAATGCTTTCTGAAAACCTCAACACAAAGCCAAGTGCATTCCTCATAAAAAAGGCCGCAACGAGAAGCGTAACCAAAAAGAAGGCGGTAACAAGAGCAATTGTGATTTACAAAGGAATTCATAGCATGCGCATATCGTACATACATATATATATATAAATATCGGTTGTTATGAAATCAAGTTAGTTTGTCTATATGTTCACGAAAATGTCTGACTTGCACAACTAACCAAATACACAAGTCAAATTGCATAAACCTTGTTTATTAAGTGGTCAGTTTGAACACAAGCAAAACATTGAATAACACTACTGAACTGAAGAGATGGCGTATAGCATGATTCTGGGTTAGCAGTTACAATCGTATGGTTACTATATTTCTACTCTTGCAGCCTCGCCGCGCACCCTGGAAACAGTAGCCATTCTTGTATAAGATTTGGGAGAAAACCCGCGTGGAGCCTGGGATTACCGTTCAAAGAGAGGAAGCTTTAGCGGAGCAACTCCGATATATTCGGTTTCACTGAAGTCTAATTACAGCGTCTGTCCACCAGAGGTGCGAGTGCGAATGGGTGTCGGTCTTGAAACAAGCGGCTAGCTATATAAATGTGAGGGATACTTTATACTACTCGCCTAGCGAGGTTGTGCGCTTGGTTTGGGATCCGCCATGTAGGATCCACTCCTAAAGAAAAAGAAACAACACCCTTGGATGAAAGACCCTACTGTTGATGGTGACCCCAGCAAACGTAATAAGGATTCTGATTTAAGGGCATGTACCAAGAAAGTCCGGTCCAGCTGGTTGATGTTCTCGTAAAAGTAAAGGCGGACATCACCGCGTCCCAGAAATGCGATGGACGGGACTAAGACGGATATGAGTAGGCCCTTGTGACATTTTCACAAGAAAACTCATCAAGTTACTTGGTGATTATGTTGTGATAGATGGACGAGATGTCTCCAGTGTCCTTGACGTGCGTACGCTCCGAGGACCTAATATGGACTCGGACAACTATCTTGTTGTTGCGAATATACTCGCTCGCCTCCATACATTTATGATACTTTGCCATTGGACTCGGCGAATACGGCTGTCGTTGAAACGATCAGCTGTACGAAATATAGACATTGACATAGTTCAGCGAATGAAAAGACAGCGACTGCGCTGGATAGGTCATGTTGTCCGGATGGCAGAGAACAATTCCAGTTTTGAAGGTTTTCGATTCGCCACCCTCCGGTGGAAGCTTCACTCCACTCCGTTGGAGAGATCAGGTGGAGGAGGACCTGGCTGCACTTGGTATCTCCAATTGGCGACAACAATGAAAAGAATAAAGAATGTACAAGTACTTATAAAACGAATGAACCCATTTCTATCAAAAATTGGAGATTTCTAATAATAACCTAAAATTCAATGGATTATTAGAAGTATCCAACTCTAAGCTCCCTTATTTATGGCGTTCGCTTCATTTCAACTTTCCAACTTTACATTCTGATGTATCGCGACTTCGGCTGTGATGTTATTGGAGTTGCTTATATTACGAGTGTTTGCCTGTTGCAGCGGTGCTTTTCCCGTACTCTTTCGCCTTCGTACAAGTGTGAGTATTTGCATTGCTGTCTGTCCTTTTGTTTCGAAGTTCGTCTGCCATTGTTACATAGATGTTGTTGGTGTTGTTCGGTCTGTTTGCTGCTGTCGTTACATAGCCACATCGGAATGCTAAAGTAAATATAAAACTCGAACCGAAAAATGAAATTGCTGAATAAGGCAGAATGTAATTCCAAAGAAAAACATAAAAATAACAGAAACATAAATTCATTCATCCGAGGGGGTCTCCGTCTATGCGCCGCTGCTGTCGTTGTTATTGTTGCCGTTGCTGTTGCTGTTGCAGTCGCGTTCTCGCTGTGGAGTAACTCTGCTGATTTGGCGTGTGCGCCTCTGCTTCTGCTTCGGGTTCGGTGCTTACCCCGCCTGTGTTTGTATGTATGTGGGATGTGCATGAAACATGATCAGTTCGCGGGAATGGTGCCTTATGCACATAACGTGCGGTCATTTGTGTGCTGCTGGCAGCAACAGCAACAGCAACAAAACCAGTGTCTTGGCTCTTTGTGTGCTGTCGGCGGTGACGTTTATGTTGTTGTATTTCTGTTTTTGTTTTTTTTTTCTTCAAAGGTCTCCACCAGCTAACAATAAGTATATTTGTAGTTGTTGTTATTGTATTATTGGCGTTGCCTCGCATGTCGATGTTGCTGGCATTCGATGGCATTCACGACGTTTGTTTTGATGCAGGAATGCGTTATCAGACGACAACAACACACCGTCTTGTTCCTTCTGTTGTTGTTATTTGCTTACAACATTTGTTTCATGCTTACTATTTCTGGGCAATGTGCTGCACTTAAATTTGGTGGGGGAGTCCATTGAATTCCATTTAACTTGATGTAAAAAGCTTTTATTTATAGATATTATTTTAGCGAAGCTTCAGTGGGGAAAACCGGATATTGTTGTTATACTATGTGTGAAGGAAGGAATGTGAAATGCTAGAAATTTGTACATACATACATACTACTGTGCCCAAAAAATAAGGTGACATTGTATTTTTTTTTTGAAAATTCTTTATTTATTCTTCCAAATCAATTTCATCCCCTTCAAAGTAATCCCCTACTTATGCCAACAGACTCGCTCGATTGATCAGTTGTTTCGGGGTCGTAAGCATAAATCCAAGTCTCATCGCCAGTTATAATGCTTTTCATGACACCCTGGTAGTCGGAAAGCATCGTTTCACACACTTCAACGCGACGCTTTTTTTCCAAAAAATTCATTGTTTTCGGTACCAGTCGAGATTTGACGCGCTGGAGGCCCAAAACATCCTTCAAAATGGTATTGGCTGAGCCTTTCGATATGCCAACTTCATCAGCAAGGTCTCTAATTGTTAATCGACGGTTTTTTTAACACCAAATCTTTGATTTGTTGAACGTGAGATTCGTCGATTGAGGTTGATGGTCGCCCTGGACGTTCTTCGTCTTCGACACGTTCACGGCCGGCTTGGAACTCACTATACCACTTGTAAACATTTTTTTTAGACATAGCCTCATCACCAAAGGCTTTCTGCACCATCCTCAACGTATCCGCAGCAGAAAATTGAATATTTAATGAATATTTTGACATGAAATTTGACATAAATGTGACTGACAGTACTACCAACTTAAAAAAAAAAATCTCCAAATCTTTCGACGCGCGCAGTTTAAAATCAGATGTCACCTTATTTTTTGGGCACAGTGTACATATCTATTTATGGGTTAGTTTATATAGGTTGCTCGTCTAAGTCAGAGCGAAATTATGATTCTCGTGAAGATGGATGCTTCACCATAAAATCAGTGAAATGCCAATAGCATTTTTCAAAACAAACCCGTTTCTGCGAGCTGAATATTGCAATTCAGAAAACATTAATTGGAATATTGAGATACTGTATACGAAAAAAGCTTAATGGGGCAATTCCACGCTTTTTATTGCGACATTTTATGTTAATTATGATGTTGCAGAGAAGCAAAGTCCACCAGATTTCGTTGCATCTCTACTGATAGCAAATATTCCAATATTCAGCACATAATAAACAAGTCTGCAAATCATCCATACATACATATGTACACATGTAAATATATTTGAGGAGTAAGAATGTCAATGTTTGTCTGTAGGTGAGGGCAATCTGCATGTACATCAGCTTCATTTGCAGCCATTCAACTGCGCAGTTTCAGTTACACATTCAATAACCACTTAAGCACTTCCGTTGCCACTTAGCACCTTTTACTGTTAACTGCATTTATTCTTAGTCATACATATGTACATATACATTATATAGGCGATTGTAGACACACACACATACACACACACGCCATTCGCACAGACACTCTTACATGTGCACATTGATTCTAAATACCAGAGCCAGTACACACACGGCCACCCAGAACTCTGTTGCCTCGAATTCGTGGAAATTTCGCATTTTTAGGACAATTGCGGCCGTCCGCCTCAGGCTACACATACACGATATACACGCACACATACAATTGCATAGTCTTATATGAATGTACATACGAAGAAATTAGACACAAGCCAAGGCATTGGCAACATTCTAACGCCTCACCTACATTCCAACAACCAAACGGACTGACATTCCACGGCATTTGCAAACATGCAACAACAAACACATCGCCACCGCCACCGTCTTTACACAAATGTTGTACTACAGCATTCCAAACTTAATAAGCAGTGGACGAGCGCGGCCTGTTGCCAGCAAATGTGCCAATGCTGGACTTTGTATCTAGGCGCATGTTTGTTTGGGGCGAGATACTTCTGCACCTCTACACTTCTCCACTCACAAACAACACACATTTCGTATGCATGTATGTAGACGATTCCGTTTGCTGCTGGAATGCGTACCATTTAGTTTTCTGGCAAAATGCTAGTCGTTGATTGCAAGATCGGTTCCCAACAACTGCAGACTCAAACATTTTCTGTGCTTAAGAATTTCTACCATATTACACGATTTCGGCCAGTACACACGCTGTTGGTACGCAAATTTAGTGTTGTGGAATTAAGGTGAGGAATCTCACTTGAATAGCGTAGAACGCAGGTCCATTGTGATACCTTACAAATCGGTTTCAGCTTTAGTCATGCAAAGTATAGCATACACAATGGAGGAGAATGTACCTGTAGGTTTCCACCTCCATCCTGATCTCCTAATTTCTACTCCAGACTAAGGATCTCGCACACACCCAGGAACTGGCCGTCGTCTTTGATTCTATTTCGAGTAAGTACAGACACTCCTTGACTAACTTTGAATGCACTGACTCAACACTGAGCTCAAAGCTAGTGTTATCGCTCTACTGTCGAATTGAAAGTGGCTAAAAGAGGCCACACTTCGTAGCAGTACGCCTATCACCACCTTGATAGCATCATATTCATATAGAAAACTTTTCCTCCTAGCTTACACCCATCCGTGAAAAAGCTTACTGCGCCTCTTTTGCAGAGATTTCACCCCATCCGAATTTTCCTCGTCGATATGTAAGCACAGAAAAATCCACAACGTTGGCCTCTTCGACGCCAGTTTTCAAGAATTCAGTTGAGGGAGGAGAGACTTTCAGTATGTTCTTGTTCGGACCCCGTAGAACACCAGAGATGCCGATGTGAACCGCTTTTTGGATATGTTCAAGCTTTTTAGCAAATTTAGTCTTTTTAAGCGCTCTCCAAAAGACGAATACACCTATGTTCTATACATAACTACGGTTTCATAGAACCGATGAGAGTCCAAACCTTTTCCCTATAGCTCCTCTACAGCAATATAAGGCAGTCGATGCCTTCCTTAGTCTCTCCTCAATATTTGGTTTCCTTGAAAGGTTTATATCAATAATACGCCCTGGGTATTTCACCTTAGCAACAGGTTGAAGACACGAGCCTTTGAATAAGAGGAGAGCGACGTCTGGGATTTTGCAACTCCTGATAAATAAAACCATTTCAGTTTTACTTGGCTTGACAGCTAATCCACTTCTATTCGCCCAGTTGGATACCATGCTGAGGTACTCTTGGGTTAGCTCGTGGACAGTACTTAGAATTTTTCCTTTTACCATAAGGGAAACGACGTCAGCATAGGTTGTCAATCGAGCCACCTCGAGCAAGCGCTCGAGACTGCAGATGGGTCCATCAGCTGACAATCCCTCCCCCATGCTCACTGCGTCCGAAGGGATAGAGTCGATCATTTTCAAGAATATATATTGCCCTTCTCTTGCGTCTCCACTGAAGGCAGTGGGTATTAACTTATTATTGCTTACTAGGTTTAGGTCCTCGAAATAACAGCCCTTGGCAGGGTAAAATCTGGTACAATTCCGGTACTGTGAAACCGGCTGTTGTAGGAATCGAAGGGTCATCCGCCCTGACTTCCATCGGGAGTATTCTGAGGACCACCCTCCCGAAGTCATTGCATTATCATGCTTAACAAGTTTGAAATTTTAACAGAGCAGAAAAAAAGGAAGCATATGTGCAAATATATTGAAAAAAGCTCTGTTGCTAGTGGGAAAATCAGTGGAAAACAATGCTTATATTGCTTTTTATGGAGCGCATAAATGCTTGATTGACAGGCGAATACTCGTATACCCAGTCATGTGTGTATGTTTGTATAAATATCCATATTATTTACATACATACATTCATATAAATCTTTTAGATACTCTGTGTCAGATGATGAGAGGATGGATGGACAACCGACGACAAAGATAGCCTGACAAATAAAGTGTGCAGCGGTAAGGGCACACATAGCACCGGGGACGACTAAATGGAATGAAATGTTTACGAAAATAAATTTAACTCAGAGATATCACAAAAATATTTCACTTCCTTCTATACCGAAAACAAATAGCAAAAATAGATTTAGAGACAAATTATAAATAGACACGTAGACATTCTGAACACCGACGAATCTCTACACATAAGTCGTCTGTAGCAGTTGTAGAGGTGACAGCGGCTGGCTATGATTTGGTAATACTCGTACCATAGCCTCTGGTTTCGGCCGTTGCCTATTGCTGGCAAATGCGATGATGTGGCTGGCCGGCGACGCAGATAAACACAATAATAATGATACAGATGATGAAGATGGTGTCGCAATGTTGTGGCGGCACGGTACTACCGACTTTTTTCGCCGCCGATCACATCAAATTAAATATCGTCTGGGCGCAAGGAGGTATGGCACGGTCGACTCACGTCACCGCCAACCACACCGCACCACGACGGGACGCCTAGATTTGTCTGCTTACACATGCCAAATATACCGCTACATACTTAAATATGTAGACACAATTATACTTATATGTGCACATACAACTATATGCATAAATACTTATTTATTTGGTGAATACAACCCACGGAAAATCAGATGAAATTTTTAGCGACAGTCGCAGATAATTTAGTCTAAGGTATACGCATAGATCATGATATGGAATGCCTAAACTTAGATAACACACTTTCATTCTCCATTACGGACAGTGCTTATATCCGGACCACTTTCATAACCGGACACATTTCATGAAAACCAATTTCTATGGCCGGACATGAGAACCTTCCAATGACTGATCATGAACACTATTCTTGTAGCATTTCGTTCAAATTATCTCTGATAACCGGACAATTTGTAGCGTTTTTTTAGTTCTTACGAGTTTAATTCTTAATTGTGGAATCTTGCTTTAGCGAGTAAGAGAAACAAACTAAAGTGTTAATTATCATTCATTCCTCCATGGCCCGCAATCATTGGTGCAGTAGAAATATAGTTCTGAGTCGCAGGATTCTTTTTTTCATTCTGAGAATTGTGTTGTTAAAATTTCTATTGATGTTGTTGTCGTGTGGCTACGGTTTTAAAATTTTTGGTCAGCTCTATTGAGAGTTGAGTTATTTTTCAGTTTGGAAAATCATTTCTTAGATATTTATTCAAATTAACTATATGATTATGTGTATATGAATATAATATATGTTCATATCCATATTTCATTACCAAAACAATCGTTCCCTAATTGCAGCTTTTCGTGCGGTTTTGAAATTTTATGGTCATAATAATCCTTGTGCGTTCGCTATTCGCCGAATTGTTAAAATTTCGAGGGTACATTTTCTTTACATGATGCTCAAGTGCCAAAATGACAAAAAAATTTGTCGATTCCAAGACGTTTTCAAGAATTGGGACTGTTTCAAACCATAACCTCGCGAATTTTGAGTAAGGATTTGGGTAGCATCTACAAAAAGCTGTTTTCACTCAAAATCTGAAGCCATTGGACCACCATAAACGTCGTAGATTTGCTGATTTTGCCTTGGAAAAATGTGGAAACCTTAACGCTTTTTTTAAGCAAATTTCTTTTCCGATGAAGTTTACTTTCATTTGAAACATGATTCTCGAACAACCATTCCATTCAGCTAAATTGACAGTTTGCTGTGAAGTAATTGTACCATATACAGACGGACATAGCTAAATCGGCTCAGCACTGATACAACATTTACATCTACATGCATTTTGCAGGGTCTCCGACGCTTTCTACCGGTTGTTACAAACCTCGTGACCAACATAATATACTATACTCTGTAATTCTATTTATGTATGCTAAGATGCAAAGCAAGAATTTGGCACAGAGAGGTCGAAAGACTGCGAGGTTGTGGAAAAATCCACAATATGACACGTAAAAGATGGGAATCGGGTATTAGCCATGCTCACTCTGAAAATGCGAATAACGTCAAAAATATTACAGTTCAATGAAGTCCGGGTACAGCAATATTCAATGGATGAAACTTCATTAGAAAATCTATATTGCATGTTTATGCTTATTTCGAATGATTGATATATCTTATGGGTCCCATATACTGTAATTTGATGATTTTCGAAGTTCCGGTTCAGTTGACTTTTAAATATCGGTCATTAGTTAATGTCAAAGATATATTAAGTCGTTCTCTAAGTCTCTGTATATCTAATGCAATGATTTTGCATCTTTTGGTTGAATATTAATCAGTTTGTCATATAATTTCATTCGTGCAAAGCTTGCTGATATGGCATTCGAGTTTTTTCTTAGCCTTAATATAAATAGTATAGGAATTAACTTACTATAACATGTAACAAAATTTTGCAGACATCTGAAAACGATGCGGTTTCAATCAGTTTATTTTCGAGTGAAGATGAGATGTTGTTGTTGGTTGTAAGAGGGCATGGAAACAAAAACAAATGGGCACATCTACAATTGTGTACTCCTGTGCCCAAAAAAGGTGACATTGTATTTATTTTGAAAATTCTTTATTTATTTTTCTAAATCAATTTCATCCCCTTTAAAGTAATACCCTCCCGATGCAATGCACTTATGCCAACGGATTTTCCAATCTGCGAAACACTGGTTGTGGTCACTTTCCGGGATGGCCTTCAGTTCCGTCTTCGCTGCGGCTTGAACTTCCTCTATCGTATAAAAACGGTGTCCCCGGAGCGGTCTTTTGAGCTTGGTGAACAACCAGAAGTCGAACGGCGCCAGATCAGGTAAATACGGTGGTTGCGGAACGATATGGGTTGTGTTTTTGGCGAAATGATCACGAATTACGAGGGCAGTATGGGATGGTGCATTATCGTGGTGTAAAAACCAAGAATTGTCTTTCCACAATTCCGGCCTTTTTAGGCGGATAGCGTTACGCAAACGACGCATAACGTTCAAATAATATTCCTTGTTGACTGTTAGACCGGTTGGAAGGAATTCATAATTCATAACATCACGATAATCGAAGAAAACAGTCAACATGACCTTGATTTTTGAGCGACTTTGGCGCGATTTTTTTGGTCTCGGCTCTCTTTTGGCACGATATTTGCTCGATTGATCGGTTGTTTCGGGGTGGTAAGCATAGATCCAAGTCTCATCGCCAGTTATAATGAGTTTCATGACACCCTGGTAGTCGGAAAGCATCGTTTCACACACTTCAACGCGACGCATTTTTTCAAAAAATTCAATATTTTCGGTACCGGTCGAGATTTGACGCGCTTGAGGCCCAAAATATCCTTCAAAATGGTATTGGCTGAGCCTTTCGATATGCCAACTTCATCAGCAAGGTCTCTAATTGTTAATCGATGGTTTTTCAACACCAAATCTTTGATTTGTTGAACGTGAGCTTCGTCGGTTAAGGTTGATGGTCGCCCTGGACGCTCTTCGTCTTCGACACGTTCACGGCCGGCTTGGAATTCACTATACCACTTGTAAACATTTTTTTTAGACATAGCCTCATCACCAAAGGCTTTTTGCACCATCCCCAACGTATCCGCAGCAGAAAATTGATTCCGTAAACAAAATTTAATGCAAATTCTTTGCTCAACAAATTTCGACATCGCAAAAAACGAAAAACTCACTTTTGGCAGCTTACAAAACGACACGTATCTCAAACACTAAAGAATATTTTGACTTGAATTCGACATAAATGTGACTGACAGTACTACCAACTTAACAAAAAAAAATAATTCTCCAAATCCTTCGACGCACGCAGTTTAAATTCAAATGTCACCTTATTTTTTGGGCAAAAACGCATTAAATGAAATTAAAAAATTAATATTCCCTACCTGTATGTCAAAATGGCTAAAAACAGTCATATCGGCCGACGAGTCTAACTCTTTTGAAACTTATAGCATTCTCTTGATGGATCGCGGCTTAAGCTAAAATGATTGCTGAAATGTTTTTTCGTTTTCTGAAAAGTAAGTAGTTTCAATTTGATTATTAACCACCCCTTATTCCTCAATGAGTCTAATACAAATAAAAAGTTAGAGAAGTTATAGAATAGCTAAATAGCTTCGTTTAGTTTCAGGGACCATGCAGAAAACAACTATATCTACTAATATGGACACGAACATTAAGTTTGACTTTTTACTATTCCATTCTAGGGATGATAAAATGGATTTTTTTCTCCGCTACTCTAATTTTCAATTATACACAAATGTAAAATTTCAGGATACTAATTGCTTTAGATCGCACTCAATTAAAATATCATTCTATTATATTCGCATTGTGTAAAATAATGATCCTCCCTCAGCGTCATAGCCTCATATACTTGTTCGTACAAACATATACATACATACATATGTACATATTTACCTCCTAACTATATACATACATAAATTTACAAACTTGGGCTGTTCATTTCGCTAGTCGGCTTGCTTCATTAACTACCGTTGAAAACATTAATTCAAAGGGACAACAAGGTGAACGAAAAGTTCAAAGAATTCTTCCAGGAAATTGTGTCCAATAAAAATAAATTCAAATAGAATCTGCGAAGTGAAGCAGGCCACAGGCCGCAGCTACGAATCAAAGAATGCATGAACTAATAAGGAAGATCAGGTATACAATATTCGTAATCCCAAAAACACTCGCAAACATCACTATACTAAACTTGGCTGAGAGTAGCACGAACGCAGATTTTGTGGTGCGACCCATCGCCGCGTTGCGCTGTACGCGTTCTATGGTCAGTGGAGCGCATTCCACTTGCTCTCGGCTTCTGAGCCAGTGCAACACACATACCATGTGTATGGTACCCATAGTACTTGTGTAGATACGTCCGTTGCATGCAACATTCGCGTGCGTAGGCATGCTCTTGCGAAAGTTGCCACTTTATCGGCGTGGCGGGCTCTTAAAAACACTGCAAACATTTACCTGCGCATATGTACACACATACCAAATGTTTGTTGTTGCTGCTCCGTCAAATATTCCTTGTAGATAGCTTCAAAGTGGCAGGCAACGGCGCAAGGTAACGCACAGAGCCACTAGCTTCTGGTGCCTGCCACTAACTAATGCTGTCTGCCTCCAACTTGTCCTTACGATTATTTATTAACGCAGTGGAAATGCGTCAAACAAGTTCAAAACGGATAAATAGCGTATTAAGCAACAACAAAACAAACTGCTAAGCACATGTACGTGAAAATAAAGCAAAAATGCCTAAGATTTTGCACCTAACTAGAAGATTCATATAATGGAATTCCGCAAAAGCCATTGACTTCCTCGAGCTGACTTTGCCGCGTGACAATGTCCAGCAGACAATTAAACCAAAAACAACATTTGGTACAGTTAGCAGAATTTCTAAAATAAATACATACGTAAAAATTGTGTATATATGTACATATGTAAGTATGTTGCAAAAATAGGGTAGTCGAAAAAGTCTTTTCCTATTTCTAATCAAACTTCAACTTATTTTTTTTATATTTATAATGAACTTTACGGAACCAAATAGGTACTAGAGACATTATTCCATCAGTGTAAAACTTTTCTGGTTTCTCTGTAAAAAACTGCGACAAGTCATTTTCACAGGCCTCTCTTGAAGCTAACTTTACTCCATTAAGGGAGTTCTACATTGACCGAAACAAATGTTAGTCCGATGGTGCAAGATCAGGGATATATGGTGGATGCATCAAAACTTTCCAGCCAAGCTTTCACATTTTTTGCCGAGTCGTCAAAGATGTGCGTGGTCAAGCGTGGTCCTGATGGAAGACGAAACTTTTCTGTTGATCAGTTTTGGCCGTTTTTTTCGATTGCCTTGCTTCAATCTCATCAATTGTTGACAGTAAAATGTAGAATTAATTATTCCACTAAGCTGGAGTAGTTGATGATTCCTTTCCAATCCCACCAAACACTCAACATAACCTTACGAGGCGTCAAATCTGGCTTTGCGACCATTTGTTGAGCTTCACCACGCTTGGACCATGATCTTTTTTTGCATATTATAGTCCTATGTGATCCATTTTTCGTCTCCTGTTACCATACGCTTTAGAAATGGTTCAATTTCATTTCGTTTCAGCAAAGAATCGCAAATGTTCATTAAATTTTTCACAGACAATTCGTGTGGTACCCAAACATCGAGCTTCTTTTTGTAGCCAGCCTTTTTTAAATGCTTTAAAACCGTTTGATGATAAATTATAAGTTCCTTAGCGACGTCATGGCTGCTTATTTAACGGTCCTGGTCAATATTTTCCATAATTTCATCGACTTTTTCAACGATAGGTCGAACAGAATGGGGTGCATCTTTCACATCGAAATTTTCGGAACGGAAGCGTGCGAACCATTGTTGTGCTACACGAACAGCATCGTCTCCGTAAACTTCAAAAATTTTATTGGTGGATCGTGGCATTCTTCCCTTTTTTACACCAAAAATTTCAAAATATAGCTGCCACTGCAATCTTCCGCTTAGTGAGATTTCATTTTGAGTTGATGGACTAGTGGTTAACCTAACCTATAAGTGGTTGACTGATCTTTGAATTCACATAGCAGAAGCGACACCGCTTCTGTTCATTCAGGAACAGTTAGTGGTAATAACAAATTGACAAATGTTTGTTCCAGGCACGCAAGATAAAACTGCATTTAAGAATCCAGCCGCTGAGTTTTCACATTGCGATCTTGACTAAGATTATGTATGCCAAATAGGGGCTTTTAGCTTCGCCAAATTTCATCAACGGCGAAAAGTTGAAAAAGCGAATGTTTTTTAACTGAAAGCTTTCCCTACTGGTATTCATTCACATGCAAGTGAGCACTCGCAATCGCGGCAGAAGAGCCAATAACATTCAAGTACTTCAAAGATTGTGTAAGTGTGATGTGTGGAAACACATACAAAGATACATACATATGTATGTGCAATGTGTGTTAGGAAAAGAAACACATAGAAATGATTATGAGTATTTGGTGGTGTGAATTATATTGGCAATACTTGTGGTGAGGGTGAGCGCTCGTTGATCAATTCTTAGATGAGATCTTTGAATAAACATACTTAAATATGTATACAATGTACATATAATACATATACATATACATATACACGATCAGTACCTATGAAGTCATTTGTAAAGAGTAATTCAGCTTAATGAAATGGTAAATTTTTATTTTGGGTACGAAGCCATTAAGCTACATTTAAACCAAGCGGGATGAGACTTAGCTTCATCTCCCCGGACGACTGGGTTACGTTCTCCGCCGCATTGCTCTGTATGCTATGTATGTGGCGATATTTTAAGAAGCCTCTGCGTAATTAAAATCATTAATACTGTTGATGACGGTGGTATTGGTGATGGCGTTTGCGGTTAAGTTTGCGCTAATGCTCGCTCGTGCTGTGACAATAAGCAGCAAGCGACGCGGCCTACCGACCAGAGCGGCCAAGTTGTGAATGAAACGGTTTCTGTGTATAGTTGGGCATGGAATGTGGATTGGTGAGATAGCAACTAGACCCAGCCGAAGATGCCAGAGTGGAAGTTTCTCATTTTCTCGTTTTGATTTTGTTATTGTTTAAACTATGTTGTTTGTCTGTATGTGCTTTTCGCCACTATTGATGATTGTCGTAGATAACGCTTTGTGTTTTGTTGTTGGAGGCGCATTCGGCTCATGCCCACTCGTGCAAATGCGGAATTCTGCTGTGTTTGTAGGTATTTCTCACGATCATGCCTCATTGTGTTGGTGAGATTCTTGATAGGTGTGATGAATACCGGTGCTGAGGCATACTTTGCGTGCCTGCCGTGTATGTGTGTGTGGAGAAAAGCAATCGTGGTTGCCACTTTGAGAATTTATGCAAATAACCAACAATTTCGAACTTAATGTCCAATCAGTGCTGATCGATTGGAACCGCAAGTTAAGTTTGCTAAAAGTTATCTCAAAGCTTAAATTGTATGCTGAGCTTCAATTACGTGCCTAGCCAAATAATAAAAAACGCCTCTGCATATTTTGAAAACTTTTTATTGACAATTCTCATGATTTAGCGCCAACTCGCATTTGCTGTGCCATTTTGGCCATGTGGCAACTGTGCCTACACTTTGTATGTGTGTGTGAGTAGATGACAGTTTCTTCCTCTTGCTAGTGTGTGTGTGTACCGTTCTCCGCGGCGCGATTGTGTTGGTGAGTAATTCTCGCTTTTTGGTTGCTCTTTTTCTAACAGTAGGAGATTTCAATGAATTGTGTTCGTATTCGTAATAAAATGAATGTGCGTCTGCTTGTGACTGTGTGTGTGTCTATTTGTTATATGTGATGATGCTGTGTAGTATTGCTGAATTCTTTTAAATAGTTGTTGTCAGCGTATATGTGGTGGGTTAGCGGACGACGGCGGTGGGAGGAGTGTGCGAAAATAATAATGGCGGCTCTGAAAACTTTTCTGATTAGATTATGGAATATGGACAAAATGCGCAATTAAACATTTATACTATATATACATACTTATGTATGCATGTATGGTATGTCATATACATATGTATGTATGTAAGTACTATAATGAATTTTACATTAATTCATTTGTAATGTTATTGCATACTATGAATAGCAATAATGTAAGAAATATACTTGAGAAATGGAAAACAATGGCAAAAATTTTCATCTCTTCAATACGTTTCGTTTTCAAGGATGCTGAGTTTTTTTCTGAAAAATTTGCACTGTACATGCGCCCACCTCGATTGGCTTTATACTTATAGTCTTAAGCGATTTTCGAGGATCACACAATGACGTGTCAGTCACAATGTAATGACGTAAGACGCTTAATTTGAAACACCAAATGAAACCAATTCCTTCTGCATCCTTTCCAATATAGTCAAGGTCCCAAAGCTGGATCTTTTGCATACACCATCTGACGACGTGTATAGTTTATAAAGCTCATCGTTCCATCTTATGTGATATTCATGTCTAAAAGACCTAATCTGATTTAGTCATTGTCAATGCTTAGAGAGTTTACTAATTTTTTTTTTACCTAACGGTTTTTTATATTCCTTAAAACTAGTCCGATATAGACTTATAGATATTTAAATGATCAGCATGATGAGACGAGTTGAAATCAGGGCGACCGTCTGTCTGTTCGTCCGTCAGTGCAAGCTGTAAAAATTATGTAAAAATTATAATATTTTGCTGAAACTTGGTATGTGCGTTCCTTGGCAAAAAAGTACAAGTACGTAAATGGCCGTAATCGGACCACTAAGTATTAAATTAAGATATAAGACTCTAATTTGGCACAGGAAATCGCCCTCCCGCCCTCCAATAAGTTTAATGTACATATCTCCTAAACATCTAAAGGTTCAACCACCAAATTCGCCTAGCGCAAATATCATAAGAACATTCCTCTACCATTCCTATGTTACAGTGTGTGTGTGGTCTACAGCCACGCCTACTTCCCATATGATACAAATTTAAATTCCATTTGAAATTTTCCCTTTCCAGTAAAGAAATCAAGAATGAATGATTATATCAGCATAAAACTTTGCAGGAATAGTTCATTTGAGGTTTGCTATCTTATCACTAAAAAATGGTTGAATCGAAACAAAATTGCCCAAGTCCCTAGGCATTGAATTTGTGGACTCAGTGCTTATAGTTGACTTTTTACCGAAAATATCAGTCAATGTGTGAGATAAATAACTGAAATTCAGAGGGAATCTCTTCCTGACAGTAGTCTATCCGTGTGTCAAAAATGGGTCATTACTTCCTTAGCCTCCATTTACCTAATATAAAGATTTTCAAACTGCTAAGTAACTTTATACCGCACACATCAGCCAATAGTATGTGAGTTACTTAATAAAATGGAGAAAGCGTGTTCTCTTATAAATTATAATTCTTATAATTTGTACTCAAAATTAATAAAATCGGGGAAAAACTCGCCCTATCCCCATATAACTAACAAGCCTTATGTACCTGAAGGTACTTCCCTGACTTCAATGCTTGCAGGTTGCAAGAGTATGAAATGTTCGGTTGTACCCGAACTTAGCTCTTTTTTACTTGTTTCTTGTATCAACGTTCGTATCCAGATCCGTTCGCTTTGCTTCTTAGTTAAGGGAAATGCGTGTCAAGTTAAATTTTCTGTTGGAGATGGTTTTCAAAATTTCAAAGTATAATTATGATTGGGTTTTATTCTTTCTTCAGCAAGAACATTTGATAGTCTATGTTGACTTAAATCTAAAGTTTTTTTACTCCACTTTGAAATCAATCATTATTCCTCAAAACCGTTTAACTTCATATTTTCGTTATTTTCCGTTAAAAAGACTTTCTATTGCTTTTTAAATCGATGAATATCTTAGAAGGAGTTTCGTGGTAACGACGAAAAGGTGACGATATGTTGAACTGATTATCACTTTTCGTTGTGAATTCATTTCAAACCAATACACATATCAATAGATAATAAATATTTTATAGTTCGACGAAATCTCATTACACCCTAACTTCGTAAACCTCACACGGAGACAATGGACAATTCCAGAAAACTAATCATCTTCGTCCTTTATCAGCATTTGACGACGCACTTGAACTCGTTGTAGTTCCAGTCTTGTGCATATGTGGTATTTCTGTGTGTGTATATGTATGGGTATTGTGTGCGTGTGTGACACAAAACATATACTCACACATGTACATACTGCTACAAGCAAACAAATGCACATTGGGAATAGTGTGCCAGACCATCATCGGAGCGGCTTTGTCCTTTCTTTTTCCCACAATTTGCTGACTATGTTTTGTGCGCTTTGCATTGATTTTCGGCGTTTTCTTTTATCCTTTATTGTTGTTTTTTTATATGTAGTTCATTTGTCCAACCCTCTTCTGTGCAGGAAGTGGATATTGATATAATTAAGAATTCTGGGAAAACGGGATTTTTCTTATAATCCTTGCTGCGGAGACAAATGGAGTGTGGTCTTGTGTACACTGAGACGAAACATTAAAAAGAAACAAGTAAGTTAAAAAAATATATACAAAAATAAAGAAAAAAAACTTGTTAATAGACAAGATGAGTGTGAGCAACAAGCTTCCTTGCCTGGACTTCTTTTTTGAATTTTGAATTGTAAAAATAATAGTGATGGAACTTGTTTATTTCTGCAAGGAGGCATTGGATACTGCGAACCCCTTTTAGGAAAAGTGGTTGAACTCGTTTTTTTTCGGCTTGGATAAATCATGTAACAATGTTTTCATTGCGAATGAGACCATACATAAATCATGTTTTCGCAAGGATGGAGCAAATTGACCACCGAAGTATTCTCATTAAGAAAATTCCATGCTTTTTAACTTTATCTTGCGTGGTTTCTTTCAAAATATCCCAAACCACCGAAGCATTTTTATCTAAATTCGTAGGTTTAATCGTTTATTCTAATATGTCAAAGAAGATACTATCTGCAAATTGGCTAACTACTTCTGATTGAGTTTCCCACAGCTTTGGGGCGTTACATAGACTAGAGGCTTTCAAGACTTCAGAGAGCTCTGAGTAACCTGTAGAAGAGGCTAAGGAAGTAAGCAAAGCTGTTTGACCGTAATCTTCGCCTTGAATCATAGATCTGAATGATCCAAGAACTGTCTTCGGTCTAACTGCTTCATTGTAAGACCGCCGCCCCAAGAAAAGCGACATACCTTGAAAGCTTACTTTTGGTCATTCCTGCATATTTAGTGCGAATATCGAAATGATCCGAAAATTGCGACGCATACCTTAAATCAAACCATTACCTGCCGCTGCAGAAGTTATTGCGATACTAGAAAGGCATTAAAAAAGAAATATGATAAGTGTGTATAAAAGTAAAGTCACACAAAAAGAAAGGTAAAAACCAAAATAAGCTTGAAAGCAAGCATTACACATATAAAATTCATACCTCGATTGCTCAGATTGGAATTTGGCTTTCTCTTTTCATCGCGATCGGTTGGCTGCCTCGCATGCATACATAGGCTGGTGAGGCAACAATCGGCGGGGGCGGGCAGCCATCAGCCAGCCGTGCAGTTTATATAAAAAACTGGCAGACGCACTTTGAACACTGCGGCTCGTCCAACGTCCGACTGCATCTCCATCCCAAACTTCAACTCCCATTTAACCTTACGGACAAGCAGACACGGCTGCCCGCTTGGGCTTTCGGCGACTTTCGCTGTTGCAAAGTCTGCAAGTTGGTGTGTGCATGTCGGTGTGCCTGTGTGCATTAATGTTGGCGCTGTACGAAATTCCTCAAGAATTTAGTTATACCTTGTGTACACATGAGTGTGTACCCATAACTACATGCATACATATAGAAGCGAACGTAGGTGAATGCTTGCATGCATGAACGTACATATGTATGTATGTACATAAGGTAAAGAATGAACCCACACACACTGGGCTTACAAGGCATTTAAAATGGGGAAATGAAGAAATGAAAAATAAGTAAAGAAAACAAAAACAAAGTTTCTCACGTTCCTCTTCCTAAATTCTTGGAATTGCAATACATTAAAAAGAGCTCTGCGCTCAACGCCGCACCGTCGCATCACTAACGCCGCTATCCGCACCCCGACATAGCACGCTTGTGCACTTCTGACCGGACCGAAGTCGATGCCAGCAGCTAAAAATCCACATTCCCTTTCCCATCAACGTCGAATCCATGAGTGAATGCGTGGACTGCATGCACTGTGAAAAAAGAAAAAAAGCAGATAAGAGCGAAATAAGGAGTCGGCTCGGCGCACGTGCAATGGTGCAATGGGAAAATTTTTAATAAAAGGGAAATTGATTGATTCGTTTAGGTACTTAACAGCAATGCGCCAGCATTCACACATACTTACATACATATGTACACATATGCGTGTATTTGCTCATACATGTGTATGTGTGTTTAAGTGCTTTGGTGGGAGTCAATTGCAAAACCACCAAACCTTTCTGATACAATCGAAAACCAGTTAAATTCCAACCAAGACGCATAACTGTGAATGGCTTTGGTGCGAGAAAAAGAACCTCTTTTTGGTAACCCCTTGTGGAAAGTCAATGTATTAACATGTTAGACGTATATATACAGGGTTTGTCCGGTAAGTAATAGGACTGAGTCGATTTGAAAAAATTTGTAGAACCAATCGTTACAATTCTTTAAAATATTTCAAAATAGGTTCCTTGTGCGTCAATGCAGCGCTGCCAGAGCGAAGAAGGCATTCTCCGGAATAGCCTTGAGAGCCGAGGTGCATGCTGCTTGGATCCCCTCTGTCGTCTCAAAATCCTTGCCTTTCATCGGTCTTTTCAACGGCTGCGGATGCTTTGGATGCCGGTCTTGGTTAGGTAGCTGCTCCCAAGAAAGGCGGTATGAGCCAGGGCGTTTTTGGGGTACAACTTCCAATCGACTGGGATATCTTTTTGGACCCGATTGATCCTTCGTTTGGGTCTCCTAAGGACTTCCACATAAACGATTACTTAGTCGATGGGCTGAGTTCAAAACTTTGCACACACGAGTCACATTGTCGGTGTTTGCCGAAGTCGTAGGTTTCCCAGCATGGTCTTCATCTGCGACCTCTTCGCGGTCCTCCATAAAGGCCTGGTGCCACCGAAACACGTCACTTCTTGCTAAAGCAACATCTGGGTAAGCTTGCTTGATCATATCAAACATCTCTGTCGCAGATTTACTGAGATTCACACAGAATGTAATCGCGTATCTCTACTCTAACGAAAGCTGCATTTTCGTCTTGCACTACTAACAGCAACACATCGCTCGAAAAAGTTTGTCCTGACTTTCTAGATGCTCAGACACAACTGACCTGCCGCTCGTTCGCTAGCTAGGAACGCACTTTACCGAATCCAGTCGGGGCGCGCAGGCTCCGAAGTACAGTCGTGGCTGAAGAAAATCAGTCCTATTTCTTTACGGACAAACCCTGTATATTCTAGGGTTTTGTCACATTCCCCATCAAATATAGATTAAAGTGGTACCGTTCTGTTCTTGCTCTCGTCGTCCTTCTGTACTGCACTTCCCAAAAAGTTATATTTGTGAACACAGTTATAGAATGTGGTCCAAACCAACTTTAGTTATTTAATTTTGTTTTTGCTTTCTATCGGACGTTTTTTGGTTTTTGGTATGAAAGGTGGGAGGAGGTGAATTAAAATTTCTTGACTTGAGAAGAATAAATAACAAAGTCTTCCGCGTTATATTTAGCGTTTACGTCGTTACCTTATATTTCTTATCCGTTGGGAGTACTGTTAACCGCATTTTTGCTCTGCGCCATTAATGTTCGGCCAACTCTTTCGTAAATATTTTTGTAAGATTTTTCTGTGTGTATATCATGCCTCATTTTTACAACACTGTTAATAATTTCTTTCTTCACAAAGAGTTTTTTCACTGTTAATTTAAATTTCAATTTAGTATTGTTGTTGTTGTTGGTAGCAAACTCGCATACAAGCTCGGTTCATTACCTTGTTGATAATGACGCCGTGCCACTTGCCATGCTTGCCGCATAATCTATCGGAACCTGCAGCTACATTTGCACCAACACACAGACATGTTGCTGCGGTAAACCTACGACCGTCAAGTTCGGCTCCACTTCGTCACTCCTCCTTCGCCTGAAATGAAGTCCGCATAGCCAAAGCTGCTTGACCAAAACACCACATAAACTTGCATACTTTGGTTGTGTTGCAGCAATCATTGTTGCATGCATCGTTGTTGACGATTCAGCTTGTTTTGTTGTTGCTATCATTCCGGTGCGCTTGCTGTTAGTTAGCGCTGCCAACAGCGCCACTATAGCTGTAGGTATCGTTTGTTTTTGCTTTATTGTTATCGCTGTTGTTCTCGTCGGTGCGATCAAATGAATGAATATCGCTCTGAACAAACCTGAACAAACCACAACGTGTTGTTGTTTAACACTTTACCGACAGACCATTGGCATTACGGTAGTGTGTGCACATATGCACACCTACATACATTTGTATGTTTGTATGATTGTATGTTATGAGTTAAATTCTCTCGTTGATTTTTTGATCCTGCTCTCCTATTGAACACTGTCATCAAATTCATATTCCATCATACAAATAACTAACACCGGCGGTATAACAGTATTCGAAAGAACGGCAACAACGCTAACAGGCCGAGTGCAATTGCCTAAATCGCTGAGGCTTTTAATGACAATTTCTGTTTCGTTGCCAGTGCTAGCCTTACAATTCACTATTCTTATGGCTCTTAAGGTTGTATGTTGTTGTTCTCTCTTGCTGCATTTCTTGGCTGCGGCCGTGACCAACCGATCTTCGCACAGTGTATCGAAAGTGGTTTTCAGGATTTTTAACTCAGCCTCCCTGGTGAAATTTCGTAAGGTTTTCCTCAACTCCCACCCCTTATCAAATTTCATTAGAGAATCTCCCACATCACTGTTGATAGATAATAACTTTGAAGTCGTAGATAATTTCGTTTATCTTGGAACCAGTATCAACAACCACAACAATGTCAGCCTCGAAATCCAACGCAGAATAACTCTTGCCAACAAGTGCTACTTCGGACTAAGTAGGCAATTAAGAAGTAAGGTCCTCTCTCGATAAACAAAAACCAAACTCTATAAGTCACTCATTATTCCCGTCCTGCTATATGGTGCATAGGCGTGGACGATGACAACAACTGATGATTCGACGTTACGAGTTTTCGAGAAAAAGGTTCTATGGAAGATTTATGGTATTTTGCGCGTTGGCTACGGCGAATAACGCATTCGGGGGAACGATGAGCTGTATGAGTTATACGACTACATAGACATAGTTCAGTGAATTGACAGGCAGTGGCTACGCTGGCTAGGTCATGTCGTCCGAATGGGCGAAAGCGCTCTAGCTCTGAGAGTATTCGACGCAGTATAGGAAGCAGAGGAAGAGGAAGACTTCCACTCCGTTGGAAAGACCAGCTGGAGAAGAATTTTTGTTCGTGATTAATTATGGTATTTCCTTCAAAAATGTGATTTAACTACTTGCAGTTTTGTATTTTTGTAGCTCCATTTCGAGTCTAAGGTTTGTGGCTCAACTGGTAATATTAGTACTAGTGAGGGACAACATCCCTCATAAGGAGTTGTATTGTACAGGGACTATAATCCAAATAATTGACGAATTTTGGAGAGAAATTTCCTCCCGACGATGAGACATATGACCTTCACACGAATAATAGTTTGAGTCCGCTCATTATCAAAATAAACCACCGTATTGAATTCAATCGCCCTCAATAGCAATGCGCTCATTCGAATTACACACGTACGCGGATAATTTGTATGTATGTATGCGAGTCTGTGATAGATGCTGTTGAGGACGCCTCAAACATCTAGTTAAAGATACTCGTTCGTGTGTCAAGCTATTGAGCTTGGTATTTATCAGCATCCAATGTCATTTAGGTATTTTATTAAAATTTACTGTTTTTCATTTTGCGTGGCGACACACTCACACAGATGCACACATTTGTAACAACGAGTTTTAAGTTCTGTTGCAGACAAACATATACATGCATACATGTGTATAATTGCATAGGTACACTTTAGGGTGAACGGCAGAATATTGTGATTTGAACGAGTTTGGAAAAAATAAACTTCCTTGAAGCCTTCAGTGTTCAGGCTCCGTTGCGATTGGAGAACTGAACCAAACCACGATATACACCAATGTGATGTTTGGCAACATTAGATTAAGCCTATAAAATATTATAACTAGTAAGAGGTAATGACACTCGCGACTTGGCTCCCACGTCACTGTTGGCAGTCGTAACTTCGAAGTCGTAGTTATTTTCGACTATCTTAGAACCATTATTAACCCCAACAACAACGTCAGCCTCGAAATCCAACGCAGAATAACTCGTGCCAACAAGTGCTACTTCGGACTGAGTAGGCAATTGAGAAGTAAGATCCTCTCTCGACGAACAAAGACCAAACTCTGTAAGTCTTTCATTATTCTCGTCCCGCCATATGGTGCAGCGGCATGGACGATAACAACATCTGATGAGTCGACGGAAGATTTATGGTATTTTGCGTATTGGCAACGGCGAATATCGCATTCGATGGAACGATGAGCTGTATGAGAGATTGGACGGAATTGACATAGTTCAGCGAATTAAGAGACATTTCGTCTGAATGGATGAAAACCTCCAGCTCTGAAAGTATTCGACGGAGGATCCGCTGTGAGGGCAGAGAAAGAGGAAGACCTCCACTCCGTTACAAAGACCAGGTGGAGAAGAACCTGGGTACACTTGGAATATCCCATTGGCGTCAAACGGCGGGGAGGAAGAACGATTGGCGTGTTGTGGGGAAACTCGGCTAAAACCGCATAAGGGGTGTCTCCGGCAATAAAGAAGAAGAGAGGAATGTGCTCACCGAGGTGCCCTCGCATATTAGGAAAATCATTTACTGGCATTGCCAACTATATTGGGTCAGTTTTGTGTATTTATTTTCTCCATTGTTTCCCGAATGGCAACAAGTAAGAGTAAAAAGTCTAATAAAGGCTCACCCTAGTGTTCACAAATGGTTGTATGTGTGTGCCTAGATGTATTTGTGTGGTGCATTGTACAGAGTGTCTGTATTCCAAACGTGTATCTCATTTTTGTTTGTTCTTTTTTTATATTTTTTTAATTAAGAACAAGAAATTCCTGGAAAATCCTAAGCCCCTAGTCGGGGGTCTCTGTATAGAGATGCCGCGCATGGAATTTACACGGCACACTTGATAACAGTTACCGAATATACATACATACAGACGGGCTTACATATGCATGTGGTATATTTGTATGTAGAGATTAGTTTACTTACACAATATCTCTCTATCACTATGTATGTATGTATGTAATACCGATGCACATGGAAATATGTACATTTATGTTATCTTCTTATGCATAAGTGTGTGCGTTGGTATGCACATCAATGCCAATCGTCGAATGTCGATCGATTGCCTTTTTATTTGTGCGGTAAAACTATTTTAACGCCTCATCAGCGTACCTCAGAACCTAAGTCGGTGGCCAAAGAATTTTTTTTCATCACGTTTTCATTCAGTTGCGCCCTTCCCCAGCAGGGAAAACCTCAACATCTTAACTGGTTATAAGTGCACTAGTTTTTGATCATATTCTTACGTACATATGTATGTAAAGAACTCATCGTCGATACAAAATCTTTTTTGCCGCCATATGGATGGCCGTATAGAAGTATCTTAAAGTGTTCAGGACCTCATTTCTTGGCTAAATTAAAGCAGCACGTATATACAAATATTGAAGTTAAGTTAAAGAGAACTAAAAAAATATTCCTAAAATTATCATTTCTCAATAATCCTTTCTTGTTTTTCTGCAGGACATAAAGTGCATTCAGCGATTATTACGAAGACTAAAATTATTCTACAAGGAATATTCATTAAATTTTGTGTGCGCAATCAAATTTCTGGTCTCGAAACGTTCAGAATTTTGGAAAAGGAAGTCAGCAAAGATCTTTTATGCTAAGAAAAGTGAAAACCCGATTGGTTCCAAAACCGAAAAACAGCGTCGCGTTAACGCCTGTGAAACAATGCTTTCCTCCTACCAGGGAAGAATGAATCGTATTATTACTGGCGATGAGTCTCGGATTTATACCTACGATCCGGGATCAGACGATCAATCGGCCGAATATCGTGACTAAGAAGAGCCGAAGTCGAAAAAACAACGTCAAAGCAGTTCATAAACCAAGGTTATGTTGACAGTTTTCTTCGATTATCGAGTTGTGGTGCACCCCTCATTTCTTCCGACCGTCCAAACTGTCAACAAAGACTACTACTTGAATGTTAGGCGTTGTTAGCGCGGAGCTATTCGTAAAAAAGGCCAGAATTATAGCAACAATACGGCACTGATTTCTTGTAAGTTTTTCGCACCGCTCCAGGAAACTGATTTGAGTCTATTGAAGACAAGACTTTAACAATTGTTTCGTTAGGGAGGATTAGCCAACGTCTACCAGTTTAAATAGTTTCAATTCTTTCTGGGAGTAATCAAAATCATATTTCTTAAATGTCATCTGTTTTCTTACCAACACATGAAATATAAAACATGTTAATAATTTGTTTCTTAATTATAAAGAAATATCTGTGTCTCTAAATACAGGTGAAAAGTTGTAATACAATCAAGCTAGTAAATAGCATCAGCTGTGAGTTGTGCGGCAGCGAGTTGTAATATGAAAGACCTTAATGGCTTTTAATTACTTCGTGCCACAAAATGTCAACCTAACAAGGGCGACACTCTGTAATTACTTTATTTACATAAGTTATGTTATATACACATACATATACATATGTACATATGTGTGTGTGGCATTCCAAATGCACTTACTCACTCCGTGCACTTCTACGGATTATTTCCATAGGAAAACAAATCATAATCATAATTTTAAATGGATTTATGGTGACATACTTTTGAGTTGCATCCAAAAAAGAGGTCGTTTTATTAATTTTCAGAAAGTAAATTTTGAAAATTTCAGTTTCGACAGAAAGTTTAAAAATATAGAATGACCCCGTTTTTGCAGAAAAAAATGAAACTTGTATCTTCTGATACAATGAAACTTGGTCCTTCTCCTTTTACTGCTCTTTACTTCCTCTTTTACTGCTTCCTCCTGCGGTTACTGCGTCTTACACTTTCAGAGCTGGAGTGGTTTCGTCCATTCGGACAACATGACCTAGCCTGCGTAGCCGCTGTCTTTTAATTCGCTGAACTATATCGTCGTACATCTCATACAGCTCATCGTTCCATCGAATGAGTTGGCCGTGGACAACGCACAAAGGACCATAAACATTTCGCAGAACCTTTCTCTCGCATCGTCGACTCATCAGTTGTTGTCATGTCCAAGTCTCTGCACCATATAGTAAGACGGGAATAATGAGCGACTTATAGAGTTACGTTTTTGTTCGTCGAGAGAGGAATTTACTTCTCAATTGCCTACTCGGCCCAAAGTAGCACCTGTTGGCAAGGCTTACTATATCCTGCGTTGGATTTCCAGGTTGACATTGTTGATGGTGTTTATACTGGTTCCAAGATGGACGAAATTATCTACGACTTCGAAGTTATGACTGTCAACAGTCACGAGGGAGCCCAGTCGCGAGTGCGACGACTGTTTATTTGATGACAGGAGATATTTCGTATTGCCGTCGTTCACTGCCAGACCCATTTGCTTTGCTTCCTTGTCCAGTCTGGAGAATGCAGAACTAACGGCGCGGGTGTAGAGGTCGATTGATAACAATATCATGGCATACGCCAACTGCTGTACAATGTTAAATAATATTGTACCTGCTCGATTAAGTTCTGCAGCTCGAATTATTTTCTCCAGCAGCAGATTGAAGAAGTCGCACGACAGGGAATCGCCTTGTCTTAGACCTCGTTCGGCTCGGAAAGATCCTTCCCGTTCCCGACGGAGCTTTTGGTGTTGCTCAACGTCAGTTTACACCGCCGTATTAGCTTTGCGGGATACCAAGGTCAGACATCGCGGCATAAAGGCAGCTCCTTTTCGTGCTGTCGAAAGCTGATTTGAAATCGACGAAGAGGTGGCGTGTGTCGATTCTCCCTTTACGGTTCTTTTCCAAAATTTGGCGCATGGTGAATATCTGGTCGGTTGTTGATTTGCCAGGTCTAAAGCCACACTGATAAGGTCCAATCAGTTTGTTGACGGTGGGCTTTAATCTTTCGCACAATACGCTCGATAGGACCTTATACGCGATGTTGAGGAGTCTTATCCCGAGGTAGTTGGCGCAAATTGTGGGGTCTTCTTTTTTGTGAATTGGGCAGAGCATACTTATATTCCAATCGTTGGGCACTCTTACATCCGACCATATTTTACAAAAAAGGTGATTCATGCTCCTTATCAGTCCTTTTCCGGCATGTTTGAAAACTTCGTCGGCAATCCATCGGCCCTCGCCGCTTTGTTTGTCTTCAGACGGGTAATTGCTATTCAAACTTCTTCATGGTCGGGCAATGGAATGTCTGCTCCATCGTCAACGATTGGGGAGTCGGGTTCGCCTTCTCCTGGCGTTGTACTTTCACTGCCATTCAGCAGACTGGGGAAGTGTTCCCTCCATAATTTTAGTATGCTCTGGGCATCGGTCGCTAGATCACCTTTGGGGGTTCTACAAGAGTATGCTCCGGCCTTGAAACCTTCCGTTAGCCGCCGCATCTTTTCGTAGAATTTTCGAGCATTACAACTGTCGGCCAGCTTGTCAAGCTCTTTATACTCACACATTCGGCCTTTTTTTCTGTCTACAAATGCGTCTCACTTCCCTCTTCAATGAAGATGCAGAAAAAAATTAAACTTGTAAAGTTTGGATTAATTGACATTAACAGCCTCTGTGAAAAAATAAAAAATCTATATATGCAACGTTAGCATCTTTCTAGGTTTGCAGTCTTTTATTCATAAAATGCACCAACTTTTGTATAATTATTGGAGATATGTTTGCTATTAACTTTGGTGGTCGTAACGTGTATGGAAAATCCTTCGATGTAGGCAAAGTTACCGATCCCATTTGCTGCCTTTGTAACCCATGCCATAATGCAGCCTCTACCATTTTTATCTTTTAGCGCTTGGACTTTTTTACGCCATGAAAATCGACAACCATTAGAAGAAAACAAGTTAAATGAACACCTAAATTCGTTTTGCAAAATATAAACAAACCTGGCTGTCAAGTTTCAATAGATTTCGATACGTGTTGCTTTCAAAATGAGAAGTCAACTAGAAATGCGCAAAAATTATTCGATTTTATAACGAAAATCTAAATTGCAAGTTCAGACAACATTCCAAAAAGAACCGTACGGCAAAATATTGAGCCAAACGACTTCCCTTTGATTTCTTCAAAAAATTTTGCTGATGTATGATGGATGAGGAGACGTATGTGCTTTCGGGCTTTTTTCAAAAGGACTTTAAAACACAAAAAAAAAAAACAAATTTCCAAAAAAGTTTTGGTTTGGCAAGAAATTTGTAGCTCTTTTTTTACAACTAGAACTATCAACACTAATTTATACAGCCAGGTGTGCTTGCAAAAACGCCTTTCATAAGACGGCCATTCATAAGACGGCACAAGGGGTCCACATTTTTTTGGCTTGACTTGGCTAGAGAAGAAATAAATATATAATATAAAAAATATTTTATATACAAAATTTTTTATTAAATGTAAACATAAAATGAATTTCTGTTAAAACTATGAACTATTTCAAAAACTAATTAAATTGTTTCGTACACTAATTTCATCGTGCGCAAGCCTTACTCTTTGGAATACAGTAGACGTTTCGCAATATTTCTCTTCGATAAGTGTGACTTGCTTCGTGTTGTACGCTCTAAAATAAGGTGAAACTAAATTGATCAGAACAGTTTGAAGTGGAATTTTGCAAAGCCAGCTTTCTCCAAGTTCTTGGCGGTAGCGACATCGGATACTTTTGGGTGTTCCTTCACATTCCGAGCTTTACTTAACTTTTAGCCTTGGTCAAATTTTTGTATATCTACTACCAACTTACAAGAAAAACTTTCTTCAAAAACAGAACAAAAAAGAAATTCGCTTTCTAAATAATATACTTTGACCGTACGCAAGTCAAAAAAATATCGATATCTACCAGAACTCTGTTGCTCAATCGAAATTTAATGAAATATAGTTAATCATCCTTTATTTCAATAACAATTTAACCGACACCGGCAGCCATTTTATAGATTTGTCGAATTCACGCTTACTCACCTTTCATTTTGTGTTTGTTTTAAACTTGTTAGAACGAGATAACCATATGTTTATTATACGACTTTGGGCAATAACTTGACAGCACTGATAAGATGCAGCGCTACTTTACTAAGCAGTGCCCACTGTACCGCTCCTAGTTCATACGTAGAATTGCTGGAAATTTCGGCAATTATACCCAGAAGAAGGAACATTAAGTTTGCCGCAAAGTTTGTAAAACTCGCTGAATACCCTATAAATATACATAAATGGCGAGTGTGACAATCTGAGTTGATTTAACCATGTCTGTCTGTCTGTCTCGTACATCAGAAATTTTGGGGTATGAGGATTAGCTGGACTGATGGACATTTAGCTGTTTACGCTGTGATCTCCACTAGTCGGAATGTCGCAGAGTTAAGGTTGTTTGCGCGTGGATTAACAGTTAACAGTTAACTGATGGGATGGACTGGAATGGACATCAAATATATTGGGTATTTTCGTGTTTCTAATCAAATTTCAACATATGTATATTTTTAAAATATATGTAATGAACTTTAATAAACCAAATATTTACCATTTTGGTCGAGCATTTTTTGCCATTTTTCCGCTTGGGACATTATTCCATCAGTGTAAAACTTTTCTGGTTTCTCGGCGAAATCTGCGACAAGTAATTTTCACAGGCTTCTCTTGAAGCCAGATTTACTCCATTAAGGGAGTTCTGCATTGACCGAAACGAATGGTAGTCCGATGGTGCACGATCAGGGCTATATGGCGGATGCATCAAAATTTCCCAGCCAAGCTTTCACTGTTTTCGCTGAGTTATAAAAAATGTGCGTGGTCGGTGGAACACGGAGCCCTTTCTGTTCATTAGTTCTGGCCGTTTTTTTTTACTGCTTGCTTCGATATCATCAATTGTTGACAGTAAAATACGGAATCAATCGTTCGACCAGGCTGAAGTAGCTCATAGTGAATCCTTTCCAATCCCACCAAACACTCAGCATACCCTTTCGAGGCGTCAATCTTGGCTTTGCGACCATTTGTTGAGCTTCACCACGCTTGTACCATTATCTTTTTCGCACATTCGTGCTTCAGAAATGGTTTGATTTCATTTCGTATCAGCAAAGAATCGTTATTCGGTTCATTAAATTTTTCCCAGACAATTCATGTGGTACCCAAACATCGAGCCTCTTTTTGTAGCCAGCCTTTTTTAAATGGTTCAAAACCGTTTGGTGATGAAGTTCCTTAGCGAAGCCAAAACGGAAGCGAGCGAACCATTGTTGTTCTACACCAACTCATACAGTATCGTCTCCAAATTTTATTGGTGGCTTGTGTTGCATTCCTTTAAAAAATAACGCATTTATTCATTATTTTTACTCATTTTTGAACAGCTGTAACTTTTTTTCAACTTCCCCGAATTTAATTTTTTTGGTTAAATGAAGCTTGGAATCTCACCTTTCCAACACTATATGATATAACAAAAAAACGAAAAAACTTTTTCAACTACCAAATATATTTTTGAAATCATCTACTTTAAGCTCGGAATACCTATGTGTTAATGAATTTTTTACGGTACTATAACTGACTTAAGCCCCTATCTGTGACCAAAAGTTCATCTTGTTGACAAGACTAGTCCTTAAAGCATGTATATGCGTTAAAAGGTTAAGGTTTTCGTTATCTAATGAAATTTGAACGTACTACTTACAGCTACTATATATCAGAAACTGGATTTGTTACTCAGCGAAGTAGTTACATGATCGGTGTTGGGGATAATCAGAGATCACCGCATTTTTCGAATGTTTCCAAAAGCTCACAAACAATTGAATGCATTTACAAATACGAATTACTACAAAATTTATCATTTTTACATCAAGCAAAGGCAGCCAAACAAAGAACCAAAATAACACGACTAATGCACAATTTCGAAAATACAAGTAAAAATGTGGTAAAAAATGTGGTATGTAACGGGGTTTCAAGGTGATATCTGCTATTCGTGGTACGTTGGAATGCAGTTTGTAAACAAAACGCACACCGTCAAGTACTTGGCACTGGTAATAGCAGTTTCAGTTCAAATTCCAGAACGCGCTTTTTATTGTTTTTTTCTTCTTGGAGTTAGCTCTGCATGTACGTTTGCTGGTAGAGTTTGAGTGGCAGTGCTAATAGACATGGTTAGGTGATGCCAATGGGCCCTCATAGCGTCAAGCTATCATTATGAACAAGTAAAACACATACACACCTGCCATATATGTATGTATGTATACAAACAAATGAATGAAAACTGCCTGAATATTGCATTCCACAGTTGCAACTTAGCATTGCCAATGCTTCAGTTGAGGTCAAGTTGACTATTTGTGACCGTAGTTGCCGCCACGAATGCGAAACTTCTTACAATTTTTGTTATGTAACTAAGAATGTCGAAAGATCGAATTACCGAGAATATTATGGGTTCATTGGTAGGGCAGTCAAAACCAACTTAAACTTACCCTTAGAATCCTTATGTTCGTAGAATATTCAATAACTTCACAACCACTTATTGGCCGGACGAAAGCATGCCCGACGAATGAAATTTAAGTATCTTTTGTCCAAACAAGAGTAAGGAGATCCTATAATCTGCGCCAACTGCCGTAGGATAAGCCAACTCATATAAGGTTCTATCGAGTATACTGAGTGAAAGATTAAAGCCCACAGTCAACAAACGTGTGGATTTGGGCCTGGAAAATTAACAACTGAGCAGATATTCACCAATCTTGGAAAATACCCGTGAAAAAAAGATCCACACACACCACCTCTTCTTGGATTTCAAAACTGCTTTTGACAGCACGAAAAGTATCCCCTCAAGACTTATACGGCTGTGTAAACTGACGCTGAGTAATACTAAAAGCTTAGTCAGGATCGGGAAGGACTTATCCGAGCTGTTCGATACCAAACGAAGTTTCTGACAAGGCCACTCCCTGACGTGCGACTTCTTCAATGTACTGCTGGAGAAAATGATATTGATATTCATTGGCCTCAACAACCGCACTGTTAGTTCTGCTTTCTCCAGACTGGATGAGGAAGCGAAGTGTAAGGGTCTGGTTGTGAACGAGAACAACACGAAATACCTCCTGTCATCAAATAAACAGTCGTCGTACTCGCGACTTGGCCCCCACATCACTGCTGACAGTCATAACTTCGAAGTCGTAGATAATTTCGTCCATCTTGGAATCAGCATTAACAACAGCAACAACATTTTGGACTGAGTAGGCAATTGAGAAGTAAATTCCTCTCTCGACGATAAAAACCAAACCCTACAAGTCACTGATCATCCCCGTCCTGCTATATGGTGCAAAGGCATGAAGAATGACAACATCTGATGAGTCAGCGTTACGAGCTTTTGAGAGAAAGATTCTGTGGAAGATTTATGAGCCTTTGCGCATTGGCTACGGCGAATACCGCAGTCGATTAAATGATAAGCTGTACGACAAATACGACGACATTGCCATAGTTCAGCGAATTAATAGACAGTGGCTTCGCTGGCTAGGTCATGTCTTCCGAATGGATGAAAACCTCCAACTCTGAAAGTATTCGACGCAGTACCTGCCGGGGAAAGAGAAGACCTTATCTTAGTTCTAAAGACCAGCTGGAGCTGGCGCTAAACAGCGAGAAGGAAGAATGACTTGTACTCGTAAAAACGCAAATGAAAATGAAGGATACGTTTTGCGGCTTCGGTTGTGAAAGTATTGAGTTTTATTTGGTATCAGTAGTTTGCGCATACAAGAACCTCTCGCAGGTTTGCCAAGTGTTTGAACGAGCTTTTCCTCTTCTTAGATGCCGTTGGCAAAAGAAAGGATTGAACAGTTATAATCCTTCACGGTTCGCTTTGAAATACTAATGCAATTTTTTAAGCAGTGTTTTCTTGGCGGAAATATCTTCGAAAGTTTGCCATCAACTGCAACACTTCGTAAGTATAGTTTGCACGCCTAACCTTTTCTCCAATTCCCAGTTAACTGCCGGTGGAGCTATTAACGAAATACATACTTATTTAAAGGCAGCCTGAGAAACTAAGACCCTGGTTAAGGTAAGTTTGGAAACTTTTTTGTAAAGAACTCAAAATATAGTTGGCTTTAGAACTTAATTAAGTTGTCGTAAAATTAAAAATTAAAAAAAAAAATTATTATTATTTTTATAAATATTAACGATAATGTTAAAAATGTGGGTCCTCCAGTAAAAAGAATGTATATAATTTAACATTTTTCTTTAAATTTGCAGTTCTTATTCAATCGATTGTGAAATTTCGTGCTTTCAGTTTTTGACGTAAAGAATTTCGGACAAATAAGAGCGCATGTGGCGCATGAGGCTTGTCCGCCATTTTGGAAGTATAACGTTATTTAGCACTAGCATAAAGCTTTTACTTGCCAGATTAGGTAGACCATTTTGTTTGTTGTTATTGGCAACGAACAGCACATTTCGCGTACATAGACTGTTCTAAGTTCACATGTATGTATGTATGCCTGTATTTGTCACTTGAATGTGTCGATTATAATTTCTGATAAGCTTTTAGGTAGAATAACTGATAGGGAAAGAAACGCAAGTGAAACAAGAAAATGACTGAAATCTAATAATTAAGAATGAAAAATGATTTTAATCAATATGGCGAATATATGGTAAAAGTATTTAGCTGTTATGGAAATTTCGTCTACTAATATGTACATATTTACATACATTTGCAGTTGTAAACGCCACGACTGCATGAGTTGCTATTTTTTGTAAATATTACGAATTTTACTGAATTCTATATTATGAACATTGGATCATTTAGTGGAGTTTCTAGATTGACATTCGTCGTACACGTGATAAAATCCACACGTCCACAAGATATGTATGTATGTACATATATAAATAAATACAATACACACGCATATACATACATACTATATAGTACGTGTATATTTTAATACACCACCGAGCACTTAGCAAAGCAGCTATGCCAAGGGGAGAGGTGGTTGCGGCCTGAAACGGCGATCGCTACCGCTGAGTAGTGCAATTAAAAATATCGCACATGTGAAAAGAGCCTACAATTTGGGGCGATGACGATGATCAGTTAGTTCTCTAAGTTCGAGCGTGGCTATGCCTTTCACATATACATACAAGGGCACTCATTTATGTCCATGTAGTATCTTAGTGAATAATTGTGATGGTGGTGCACTGCTGAGGGTTAATGCATGAGTGTCGGTAGACAGCTATCCAGGCGTTATCAGTGTGTATGTGAGCATGTGTATTGTCATTGTATGAGTGACCATAAGTTTTGTATGTGTATTGGTTTTCGTTTTCATTTCGTTGTCGAAAGTTGTACACGCCCCTACCCTTATGTCGAAGAAAGCACGTGGAGTATGCGAGCACAAGATAAATGGGCAATTGAACACAATAAGCTCCTGAACAAACAATTACGTACATATATATTATATATATGTTCAATATCTGTATATATAACTTGCAAGTAATGGGCACGGTGACCGCAATCTGCAACACGAGGGCTGCATAGCAAAAGCTCGGCGCTAACTCAGAGTTCTTCAGTCCATAAATACATACATATATACTCGTGGTTCTAGGGTGTTTGTACAAATGTATTTATATACATACATATGTATGTACATATGTTCCATTTTTACTAGCTAAGTAGTAATGCTTCTACTTATAGCGGAAGGAAGTCAGAAGTGTGTAATATAGAGTTGCTCTAAATTGAGTTTATTTGAACTGAGGCTAAGAATATTTTTAATGAAACCATTTATAGTGCAATTCAGTACTAGATGTCTCTAGTCACTACTGAAGACATTTTGAAGTAAAGTCTCAATTTGTGAGAAGTTATTATTCACCACAAAGTCTCTAGCCTTTAGTCACAAAATATTGTCTCACTTCATGGTTAGCAGATCACAAAACTAAAAAGAACTCTTATTTGCCATTTTGAATATATTGACACTTTACTTAAAGAGATCATCATAGATATTAATCGACTGTCGTTTTTTTATATTTTGTAACAGAAACACGAAAAAGTTAAAAATAAATCAATTTCACATATATTTCGGAAGTATTTTGAAACAAAGTCAACTTATATTATTAGTTTTGTTGGTATTTATGTTTTTTGATTGATTATGAAGATTTAATTTTCTCTAAATAACGAATTGTAACAGCTGATTAGACCTGTTCATTTTCAATTGAGAGATTTTCGTAACTCTCCCTTACTGAACTGCAATATCGTCTCAAGTTCCAAAAGTTTTCTCTAATTTAAAATCTCAAATTTTGAGACTACCACCGTACACAATTCTGGTATTAATTTATGGTTAATGGGAGCTTTTTTAGTTGCCCAATAACAGAAAACCTTAAATATGCTCGAAGTTCTTCCTAGATTCTTTTAAATTTCTTCCTTAATATGGTATACTCTTTTCAAATAAGTATTAGGGGATCCGGTCACGCGTTGCTGTGGTATACATTTTATAACGGGTGGGCCATCTAACGTTTTATATTTGAATTATCTATATTTCTACATTGGAAACGTCAAATACCATTCGGAAAGTGACAGTAGTACTGAATAAGTTTAAAATTTACGAAATGGGTCGCTATTTACTAGTAGAAAACTGCGAAATATTGAAAAAACTAACCGAGGATGGTTAATTTTACCGAAAAATCATCTTTTCGGGCGAGGCTCATTTTCACCTCGATGGTTACGTTAACAAGCAGAATTGTCGCATTTGGGGCACAGGACGGCACTACGTGCCATACAGCAAGCGTTACAGTCAATCTTTTACGCCCTATCTTCGAAAATCGCTTAATCAGCAAAAGAGGTGATGCGAATTGGCCTCCCAGAAACTGCGATTTAACTCCGTTGGACTATTTTCTGTGGGGAGCTATTAAAGATAAACGTTACGCCAACCATTCAGAAACAATTCAAGGTTTAAAGTACGAGACTCAAGCTGCTGTAGCTGCCATAAGGCCTGAAACCGTCGAGAAAGTACTCCAAAATTGGGTGGATCGGATAAGCTACTGTAAACTCAGACGTGGTGGTCATTTGTCCGAAATTGTTTTCCACAAATAAATTTCATAAAACAACCTTTTAAATAAATGTTAAACCTTTGAAAAATATTAAGCTGTTTTTTTTATTGACTTTTTGAAATTTAAAATTTTATGTGGCTTTCTCTATATTCTTTATTTATGAACTGTTTTTACTATCCTATCTTCTAAGTTGGTTCGAACTGGACACAGTGTGCTAAATTTTACTAAAATCGGTTAAGTAGGCAACAATTACCTTATATACCTCGGCATGGTGGAAGAACACATCGTGTTTGTCTGGTTAAAAATAAATAAAATGTTGAATGCTTTGAACACTTTAATCCAAAAGTGAGACGCCTTCGTGATGTAAAAGGGGGCTGATCGAATGCTACTACTGTGTGGGAACTTAAATGGGTATTATTGGAATTAAAACTTTTAATGAATATTTTCAAATTAAAGTTGGGCACGGTTTATTTCATGATATGAACGTTCAAGCTTTACTAAAGATGCTAATGAGGTTTACACGTCTTATTGGTCATCCGGAATTGACTCGGATTTTATCAGGCCGAGGGTAACCTACTCCCATCTCATGTCTCTCCTACGGTACCACGGGATAAAGTATTACTTCATGGGAGAGAGGAAGACATTTAAGTCTCCTCTATTGTACGGATTGACTGACGCCTAATCTGTTGTAAATATCTCAGTCTTGTCATAATTTCTATTTTACAGAGGATTCGCACATAAGTGCAGTAAAATTTTTCATTACCTCCTATTAAGGTTCTCAGCTTTTCCCTTATAATTGAAAACCTAGCCCAATGAAACTCAAGTCCGGAATCTTCCTTAATTTGTTAAACAATGGTCCAGGGCTACAACTACAGGGTAGGCCATTTAAAGTTGACCCATCTGGCAACGCTGTAACTTTTAACAGCGCTAACAAATCGGCTAATGTCATACCGCGTTAGAAGCGTCATTCGAAGACAATTTATACCATGGAACAGTACACTCCAAAAGAACGCGGTGAAATTGTTCAGCTTTATATTCAAAATAACTTTTCAATTGTGTTAACTCAACGTGCGTTTCGCAAAAAAAATAAAGTGAAAAGTGCTCCAGTTAAGAACACAATTAAGTCTTTATACGCAAAATTTGTGAACACCGGTAATCTCAGTAATGCCAGTCATGCATCCAGACAACGCACAAGACGTTCTGATGAAAATATCGAAGCTGTACGAGCCAGTATTGAGGAGACTCCATCGACATCGAGTTATCGCCGCTCTCAGGAATTAGACATCTCTCGCACCACTCTCCGACGCATAATTCATAAAGATTTGAAGATGTTTCCATATAAAATTCAAATGGCACAAAAACTAAACCCAGCTGATTATCCGCGACGCCTTAATTTTGGCAAACAAACAAATGGGTCAACTTTAAATGGCCTACCCTGTACTATTATTGAAGTTTTAAATCTGTGGCGTTGGGCTCTTCCAGTGTTTGGAGATCTTAGGCGTGGCTGTTGTAGCATGACGAAGTTGGTAGAAAATACTTGCGGAACGATAGATCAGCAATCGCTGGCGACGAGCTTTACAATAATACAGAACCACAAATGATTTGTATTACCGCTACATTTGAAAAGAAGATGCAACGATTAGTAATTTCATTTACAAAAATATCCAATTGGGATCGGCGATGTTTGAGGCGTCAGCAACATTACCCATTCATACTCCAAAAGCTTGGTATGAATGCAGATCACTCGCTATCCTTGCGATCTCGTGGCTGCCTTCGCTGCAGCTGATAATTCCATTACAGCATTTAGAGTAGCGGTACGCTTGCGTGACATGCCGCACTGCACACGGTGGTGTTTGTTGCCTCATTCAATTTAGTGCGGTAATGCAGTTCCCTCGTCTGACGGTTGCTGTCTGCTCACTTCTCGATGCCGTGGCACCCTCGGCAGCACACATGTTCCATCTATAAATATTTGTGGCTTTATTCCGTGGGTTATCTTTGCTTCTGCTCTTTAGCTGCCTTTATCATTGACAATGTCGGTCCCTGCTGGCAACAACATGTTGCATGTCAATTGCACATACGTGTGTACATACAGCTACGTACATATATTTGACTACAAAAGTTCACGTCAGCCACTTTGGTCATAAAAATTTATACAGTTCAACTGTTCGCTCACTACCACCAATAATAACTTTGTACCCTTATATGTATGTATGTGTGTATGTCGGCAAGCTTGCTTGTTGTGTTGCGTGTGTATGCGTCTATTCATTAAAGCGTACATCGTGATCACATGCTTGACCGAAATTCTCACAGACACAGATGCGCCAACTGAACTGAGCATTCAGCATTTTGTACGTTTGCTTATTTGAGTGTGTCACATCTATAATTGTGTGCGTGAGATATACGCCCCACTGTGGGCCGGAAAGAAATGACCGTATATTTGTCGCTATTATTGCCGCTGGCAGACGATTGCTAGACAAGCGGGAAAAAAAGTAGCTGGCAACTTGTTGAGGAATTCGTAGTGGCGTTTATAGTGTGTGGATATGGTATTATTTCTGCTCACACACTAGCTAATAACAGTAACTTGTGTTGACAATAATATCAAAATCGGCGAAAGCTACAAGCATAACATCCATATTTGTGTGTGCTTTTGTGTACATCGGTATACTTGTACGACTACGGGTCCGCAGCGCCCCACTATGACACTACCACGAAGAAGCACGAAGTGCCCTCCACGGAGAGGGAGAGAGTGTGTAACGCAAATGTGGGGGCACTATGCGTGCCCATGTATGTATGTATGTACGAGTATATGCATACATTTTAGTAAACGTGTGTTTGAAAACTGAAAAAATCGAGAATGCAGATAAGAGTTTTATTCAAACCCCCAAAGGTTATTGAACCGCAAATTTGTTTACCTTCTCAGGGTTAAATTAAACACAAGAATACGTAACAATAATTTTACGCACTAAATTGACGCTTTAAGGATATCAAATTGTTTTCACATAATGAAATTACAACTTATGGAAAGCGCAAAGGCCTGGACCAAGAGTGATCTCTAACCAGATTTTTCTAAAGGTCACCGAGAATTCGGAGTCGAACTGTGGTAGATATAAAATGTGGTCAAAATAAATTGATCCTGAGTTCTCTCAATTATTATTATTAATAATATTATACTCCATATCTGGAACTGTAGCTTTCGAACATGGAATACAAACACATATCTTCTCTATACAACGACATATGTACATATAATCAGAAGTTAGGACTAAAAAACTATGTATCATATCTCCTAGAACCCTTTGGGATGCGTTTGGGTCATCTTTTGGATATATATTTAGTGTCTCTCTTTGAGAAACCTAAGCTGGTGTCTGCAAAAAAATGTAAGAAACTAGTCCCAGCAAACACTTCTCAAATACTTTATCGAATATTTCATTTACCTGTATGTAATTTCTGAACAATATAATGTGCCTTAGTCAAGCTAATATAGATGGCCTTTGAGTACATTCACTTCAGGGACTACAATGTTGGCTAAGTATTTTTTCTGTTCTATTTTGACCTAATAGTACTAATGGCCTTTTCACTGTTTTAACAGAAGTTATAGGGTTCCTTAAGCATGATTTCGTAAATACATATATACAAATATACATTAACATTACACTATATGAATTAGCTAGTACCAGAGTAAGCCACCCAGAAAGTGAGTACGCTGGCATACATATTTGTCAGTTTGCCAGGAGTCGGGCAGTCAACCAGTTAACTTTGTCAATGAGTGCACGACAGCAATAGGAATAAGCTGGCGTCAAACCATAACAAATAATGAACGAATGAAGCGTACGCAGTCACATAGTAATGCTCACATACGTGTGCGTCGCGATTTCTCACATGTACTGGAAGCGCCAACAGCAAATACACACATACATACATATATACTCGTAAGTCATTGAGGCTCAAATCTACCATACAGTGAGTTTGCCACGGGAGAGATGAGATGAGAGATGATTGCGCTATGCCCACTCGTTCACAAAAGAGTCAAGCGCAAGTCGAAAGCAATTGTGAGTGTAAAAATGTGCCATTCATTGAGCACTTTGTTGGTGATGTTTTGGTTAGAGGGTGAGTGTACGTACACGTAATACTGGTGCAGTGTGGTGGAGAAGAGAAAATTGTAAAGAATGTTTTGGTGTTGCCTAACTGTGGGAACGGAAAACGGCGCACTCACACGCGCTCATATGGTGTTGGTATTTGTGTTTATAGGTGCGTGTGTGTGCATATATACATATATACACATATATGAATGGGCAATGTTTAAACGAAAGAATATTTCTGTTCATTTTGGTATTAGATATTGCACTTTGCGTGTGTATGTGCGCTCTGTCTACGTACTATGTAAGATTTTCTGACCTTGCGCGCTACGAGACACGAACACTTACAATCAGATGGTTAGGGACTGTGAGTAACAGCAGATCGTAGAAGTGTCGACAAGACGCAAAGCCAAGAGGCAGCAGAAGTCAGCTAGGCGGCCAACAGCAGCTGGAATATGCGATGGTCGCTGGTCGCTGGTGTACCGTACTGTGTGTGACGTGTTGATTGAGCGCTCAATGGTTGGTGTAAGCGACGGCTGCTCATAGTTTTTCGTCGTTCGTTGGCCTTTGGCCGTTTCTAGGTGGTGTGCTGATGAATTCCGCCGTTCAGTTGTTGGATGGTCGGTTGCCAGCTTGACGTGCTGTGCTGTGGTGCTGTAGTGCTGTGTCGTGTTTTGTGCATTTGAAGTGAACAAGGTACTGAAACGACTGCGCATTACTATCAATAATTAGCGCAAATGAGTGGAATTACAACAGAATCAATAAAAAAGTAACCGATAATGGAAGCTAATATTCTGAAAATATTCGACATTATTTACTGTTAATTTTCAAGTATGCGAATATACGTAGATAAATAAATTAATATAAAGACATTTGTTCGAAGTTCGAAAACTGTGCGATTTTCCGATTTACACAAATAAAATAATGGTACGACGAAAAAGGCGAAAAAGTGCTTGTAATGAGAAATAACAACTAAAATGTAAAAGTGCGAAATAAAACTGGAAATAAACGCATATAATTAATAACTAAAAATGTTTGCGAACTACGCAGTTGACCAACTAGCTACGACGCGGCCATGGAGCTTGGCGAGTGCTCAGCTAGTGTCGTTGGGGAGGAATTCGCCGATCATGCCGTTCATGGCGATGGTGTTGACAGTAATAGAGTGCAGCTCATAGCAAAAAAAAAGCCTGACTTCAGCTCAAATGCCTTCCCGTGGAGCTTTTGGTGTTTTATGCTACTGGCGCAAGAAGTGTCAGCGCCGCAGTTGTCGTATCTTTGTTTCGTCGTTTCGTTATGTGGGCACACGAAAACTATTCGTTCTACCGAATTGTTGTTCGCTGTACGAATGCGCTACCGAAAACCGAGGCGGATTCGGAATTTAACGACAACGAGTAATGTCGCCGAAACTTAAGTTCTTCTTTAATTGTTATTATTATTATTATTGTTAGTGTTGTTGTATTTGTATTTGTAGTTGTCGAGAAGGCCAACCTTGTCGGTATGGTTGACGACTTTATAGCGCCACTTGAACAACTAATTTAGGGCGAAAGCAATAACAACAAGCAGAGTAGCAATAAGAAGAACAACAATGACGACAATAATATTCGTAACAACAATAAATGAGGCTAAGACAATAAAGTGAAAATGTGAACTTTGAAACAAATGATTTTTTTAACCAATTTAAGAGGCCCGACACACGCACACACACATACATATATGTATGTATTAAAAAGACGAAACGGAGCAGTGGATTATATTTGGATGAATTTGGCCACGAGAATACATACATATATTTACATATGTATATACATTGTTGGTATAACACCGAAAGCAATGACAATCTTAAACTGGATCAATGACAATCGTTTTTGAGTGCGACGGTGCCACGCAACTAACTGTAATGCAAACATCAGTGATCAGGTCTAGAAGTGGACAACTGAAATGTGCTTACCTGATTTATAGGTTGTCTAACGTATACTAGTAACATGGTGATATGACGTATTTTATATATACTTACATACTTGTAAATATCTGCTGGAAATGCGTTAGTAAAAAAAAACACGTAAAGATTTCCTGCTGGGGCTGTGACGACAATGCGTACAAATTTAAATAATTTGTAAACATGATAATAGAGAGTATAAAGAAGCTCAAATGCGATAGCAAGCTCAAATGCCAAACAACAACAACAACAATAATAAACAATCAGAGGAAATTAAGCAATCAAAAGTAACACAAATGTAGTCGCACAAATAAAATAGAAAAGGGGAGAGCGGAAGCAAAAACGCCATCACCGCTTTGCAAATGAAATGGAAATTGAAAAGCCCAGACAACGACAATAACAACGACAGCAACCACTTCAGCGAAAACACTTCCGTCACAATGAGTACTACAAGCAAATGAAACTAAAACAGACTTTGCACTAATTTTCAATGGCACGAGCGTCGAGAACATTGAACTATTTTCCACTTTTTACGGCGTGTATATATATTTTTATGGAAAGTGTTGAGTTATATCGACGCCAACCGACTTCTACGCAAATATATGCACCTATTTAAAAAAGAATAGATATAAACACACGGACATGCACACATGCATGCCCAAAATCGTGCTTGTATGAAAACGTAAGCGATTCTAAGTAAGTGAGCAGCGGAACAGTGAACAGCGAACGAAGTACTCTACAATCAGAAATCAACGAGCAGCAACAGTCCGTAACTTACTAGCAACGTCTCGTCTTCCCAAAAAAAAAACAAAAAAAAAAACAAAATAATAATATTATTAATAATAATGAAGAACGACTGAGACTGTCTTTGTTTGTAGCCGAATGGAATGGCATGAAACGGAGCCTGAGACTGGCACGGGAGTGAGGTGAGTTCTCAACAATAAGTGTATGTTTCTAAATGTGTGTTTCTAAAGTATACACCATCCTTAGCTATGTTTACATACATATATACTTAATTACGCTCATGCATATACATATGTGTGTATGTACATAGGTAGCTGTATGTATGAATAAGTATGCATTTTATATGTTTGCAAGTATATTGGTCCAATTTGCGAACCACTCGAGATTGGTTGTTGTAGGAGGGCGACGTTGACTGAGGTGTTGTTTACGTTAGGTTGGTGGACGACGGAGAAGGTGTAAACGATTTAGTGATATTGGCGTTGGTGACAAAATCATTCCATTGTCTTATCTGACAAAAATGCGTGCGCTTATTATATAATTTAAAGAGTTTAAAGTATGAAGAGCAGAAGTGTATATAAAATAGGAAATGCTTTCATAAAACACATACATATAGCATATATGGAAATTATACATATATAATTAAATATACATATGTATATCACGGCCTGCATTCATACCGCATGCACGCATTATCAATAATACAAATAATACGCTTGCAGCTTTGAACAGCCTAAAATAGACTACCCGGGAAGACGATTTTAGCCGTTTTTATAAGTTCCAACATAGTCCATAAATATATTGTATATAAGCTTATATGTGATGTAATCAAATCAGCTGTTAAGTTGAGGGGGATTCCCCAAGGTGCATACAAATTAGAAATGTCTGCTCTCAGCTGCTTTGTTGGGAGCAAAACTGTATCCTCAAAGAGAAATTACTTGCCTATATGGTTGACATACATACATACATATGCATATACAAATAAAATGAGCTTTCTTCAAGCTCAAGTCAAGTGCCGCAAAATATAAAGAGCATTGTGATAAGCTCATTGAGAGGCATGTGACCAATGCATGGGCGACAAACTGTTTAAAATATATTGGTTTTTCGAATTAAAATATGATTCTATTTGTCAATCGGCTTCTTTAAATTGTGCGACGTTTTATCGACAGATTTTTCAGTTGTCCAAAGGCATGCAGAGACGCCCATGTAACAGCAGTGAGATAATCAAACCTTTTATTTGATATAAAATATGCACATACAAACATACCATTCAATGCCTAATCATGCCTTTGAGCATATAAATATAAGAGCAACATGAAAATTATAAGCTCACACACAGCTACACACAGATCTGAAAATATCTGTGTAAATCAAACATTGCTTTGTTTGCGTGCAGATGAATGAATTAATTAAATGTCTCGCTACTTAAGAAAAACGATATGCGTTAAATGTGATTACGCAGTGTATATGACACACATACAATTATAGACATGTATATGAACTCAAATGCCAGTGTGTTGCACACTTGAGAGTACATATGTACTTATGTTGTAGAGGTAATACTGGGAGAGTGTCCCGTTGACAATGGGCGAATGAGTGCGAGCGAGATAATGACTGTGTTGGTGTGTGGTTTGAGCGATGTTACCAGATCTACTAAAATAATACTTCACTTGCCATCATAATAAAAACAGCGGATCCTCAGTTCGATTCAATTTCTCTTGAGCACTCATTGTTATCGATCGATTCACAAGGGAGTCCAATAGATTGATTAGCGTAAACATATAGGAAGAAGATCACGCTTAATCGGTTTCGAAATGTTAAAACCTCAACAATTTTTATATGTGGTCTCGTTGGACTTTATAAACAATTTTAAATATAGAATGCGAGACTTGTAAACCCATTGAAGTAAAAGCAAAAGATCAACGATTGTTGATTTACTTTTTTTTAAGTATTATTCTTGAAGCATACTTTTAGGCGTATTAAGAAAATACTATTTTGAAACCTTGGACTATTTACGAACTTTATGTTATTCCAAGCGCTTCGGATCTACTGATACGTACTATAAGTAATATGTGAGCCAACAATAAGGAAATTTGCGAGCATTGAGCATTAAATGATGGTTTCTTAATACATGTATACATACAAACACATGGATAAAAATATGTATAGAAATAGGTGTATCTCGGTATCTCAATATGTTCATAGCACAAAATCGCTAACTCAACAGGATGGGCGTACATGCCTACATATATACAAACATATACACACATACACATGATCATATAGAAATACTTGCGTTGAGAAACCAGATTGAACAATTTCAACAATTTTGGCAATTTCAATAATACTAAGTGCTAACCATGTTATATATAATCAAATTGTATATATCTAGTACATATGTATGTGCGTTTGTATATATGTGTATGCATATTAGCCTTACTTTGTCTATGTTTGTATGTAAATATGCATGTTTATGGCAGAGCTTTAGAGCGAAATGTGGAGCAAACGTTCAAATGCCTCGAGCGAATCTACTCTCGATGATGGCTGACTCGTTTTTACGTCCATATGTTTGCATATATTTATATATGCATATAATATATTTGCCCATTGTCGCAAAATTTAAATGCGCAGTAAGCTTTTTGCATATGAAAACACTCAAAAAATTAAAACTCTACATAATAAGCATGCATATCTGCTGTACACCTTCTAGTTATACTAATTGATTTACAGTTACATACGATTTAATACAAAACTGTAGAAGGGTTGCCTTTGGTAGATTTATTGCATCCCCTTCAAGAACTGATTACAAGAAACATCATTTGGAAAATACTTTTGAAAATTAATTTTCAATGCAAATGGTGGAAATATAACTGTAAGACTATTGCATACTTTTAGGTGGAAATATTATTTGGAAAATTCTTTTGAATATTTTTTTAATGGAAAATGGTAGAAAAATAACTGCAAGATTAAGGTATTGCATACTTTTAGGTGTATTGCCGTGTTTGGGTGTTTCAAATTGTGAGTTTTCACGTTTTGCTTGACAGTTTCTATTTTAACAACGAAGCGAAGAAAGCAACGGTTTTGCCAAAAAGAGCGTTTTGCTTGTCGACTGCTGCTTGGCAAAGTGTAAAAAGTTCAGAGTTGCCCCACATAAAAGCATACATAAAACTTAACTGTCAATGCGAAAGTCTGAAACAAAGCGTAGCAAAAGTTGAATGTGAATCACCCATAAGTAACTTCTAATAACGATCATCCGCCAGTGCTTTTTGCTTAAAGGCGAATATTCAACGCTGCTTAATCTCAATGGCGTGGCAATTCAATTCATTTTCTCCGCAAATATTTTGCCATATCAATGATTACACAAATTCATTCACTATTTTCATTGCCTTTAAGACTTAGAAAAGAGTTGAGATTTACTCTGAATTTGAAAGTGAAGTTAAAAGGAGCTAACGCTACAAATTACAGTTACTAATTGCATAAGTATATATACTTACACGTGTACTACTGACGCAATAGGATTAACCGAACTTTTGTTTTGTTTATTATTGTATTAAAATTCGTATTTCAACCACTTATGTACGGCATTTGTTGCTTTTTAGTATTGATTTTTTATAATACTGTTTTTTTCGCTTCCCTTCAATTTGCCATACAAATTTCATTCCTCCACTTTGATGACGCACATATCAAGAGGCAGCCTTGTAATGTTTTGACGTCATTTCATTGAGACTTTTGCACTTTTTATGTGAAATTTCACCTTTTATAATATCGACCCTGAGGCGGAAAATGAAGATGGGAGGCAAATACAAAATTTCAATGTAAATAAGTGCAAATGTAAGCAGCAGATAAACATTCACATACATACATATATAAGTATTTATTTATATAAATATCTGTATATCCACCGCCAGGAGTAGAGCCGAAAAAGTTACAATGGAAGTATGGTGTTCCGATTTGTCGAGATTTATTTATAAACAGGTGAAAATGCTAAACAATTCACTTGTGCTCCGGCGTATTTATGGTATACATATTGGTTTGTGAAGCTAAAAATGTATTATTCATGGTATGAATGGAAGAAAATTGAGTACTGTCAATAAGTGCCAACAAACACTGCCAGTCTTCTTGGCATACCTGTAAAGCTCGTATCGCCGTTTTTGACAGATTTATCTAATTGTTTGAGTGCTGTGGGAAAGGACTAATGTCAGGTATGAATGTGTAAATACTAATTCAGTTTGGAACTAAGATACAGCGGTTATATTGGGTCTTTATAATGGGTTTTCAATATGGAAGTTACAAAAGTAGACCGACAAGGACAGCAAAAGACGCCATATCTTTCCCGTTCTTTTGACATTTCTCTTGAGGGGGTACATGGGTTTAACAGTTTCAAAAAATCGAATTTTTTTTGTCTTATTAAATTCTATAATATCTCTAGAATATTGTTCTAAACTTTCAAGTTGATCCGGCTATTAGTTTCGGAGATACAGCCTTTGAGAACTTGTGCGCTTGCAGCTAGCTAGGCTAACTGCGCCGTCTTAAACGCGTTTTTCTCAAAACTATGTTTTCAAAGTCGGTTGTCAAGATTTCTCGCGAACTACCCAACCGATCTTGATGAAATTTTACACAGGTCTTCGAGATATCATTTACAAGGTCTTGAACGAAGGATTTTTATTTTGTTAATTACATTTAAAAAAAAAAAATGTCGAGAAATTTTCATCGAAATTTGCATTTTTTTATAAAAACGTCTGCCAAAAATCCAATTTTCATTTTTTTTGTTTTCCTTCGTCGAATACCTAGTTTACTGTCTTTACTAAAACACGTATTTTTTATTTTTATTTCCTGATGATCCTGAAAGAAGTTCTGCTGACAACGCGGATGCACCTTTTTTCCGAGGGACTGCCGGAAATGGCGTCATAACGACTGCCATTTTGATTTTTTTTTTTTGAAAATTTTACAAAATGTTTATTAAATATGAGTCTTTTAAAAAAAATTTTTCATTAAAATATTTCATTTTTTATACGTAAAAAAACGTTTTTGCTCGAGGAAACCCATGTAACCCCTTCAGTAAGGTTTTCCACTTCATTACGGAAAGATACACGATTACACAACGAGTCAAAATTATTAAGATGGTCGTCATAATTGTTATGTCAGATCAATAATTGAGCGTTTAGTGGAAAAATTTGAATCCGCAGACACAATACAAAAAGTTCCCGGGCCAGTAAGACAAAGAAGTGCCTGTAGTGTCGGGAATATTGCTGCCGCTGGCGCAAATTGCTGATCAAGACCCAAATCAGTCTCTCACATGTCGTTTTCAAGCGTTGAGCATATATGGGACGTCGTATTGGCGAACTTTACGAATAGATCTTGGCTTACATCCTTGCAAGATCAAATTGACGCAAGAACTGAAGCCACTTGACCACCAGAATTGTCGTAAGTTCGTGAATTGGGCTGGCAAAAATTTGAAATCGAACCGGATTTTTATCGAAAAAGCTTCAGCGATGAGGCTCATTTCTGGCTGAATGGCTGTGCGGTTTATGGGCCGGTGGTGTCATTGGCCGGTATTTCTTCTGTGATGATCAAGACCGGCACGTTTCTGTGAATGGGCATCGCTACCGCTCAATGATAACCGAATATTTTTGGCCCGCATTGTATGATATAAACTTTAACAATATGTGGTTCCAACAGGACGGCGAAACAAGCCACACAGCGAATATTATAATCGATTTATTGAAAACCAAGTTTGGTTCACGAAATGGTCGAGTCAATTCGTCGCCTCGGTCGTGCGTTTTGGTGCCGTTAGACTATTTCCTGCAGGGCCACATTAAGCCTGTGGTCTATGCTAACAAGGTAGCGACGATTGATGAACTTCGTACGATTGTCGAATGTGAAATTTCAGTAGTATTGGTCGATTTATGCTTGAAAACCGTCGAAAATTGGGTTCAGCGTCAGAACTTCTGCATCCTTGCAAGTGTTGGTCATGCAAAAGAAATCGAGTTCCATACATAATAACATCGAATGTACTTTCACGGGAATACATAATTTCACTGCTATCCCAAAGCGTACTTTTGTAGCGCTCTTATTGAAAAACCCGTCTTCGGAGCACGACAACTTCAGCAACTGTAACGATCCGAAGGAAATTAGCGAAATAAGGAATAATAGATCTTTTTTATCTCCGGTCATAAAATTTTTATCATCTTATGCTGAATATAAACGAGAATGATATGAGGTTTTGCATTTCCGTCCCAGAATCCACTTTAAAGCATTAATATGTTGCGACATATATTTATATTGTTCGATTGTTTTACATACCGTTATTGTTTTATCTCATGAGTTTTGTCGCAAATATGAATTTCTCGCAACTATAACTGTTCTGTCTAAAGTCTTCTCTTAATCACGTAAAAAACATGCAACGGCGGAAGTGGAAGTCCGCTAATGTTCCGATTACGCACTCACATGCATATACATATGTGTATGTAAGTGTGTACATATATACAATATATACGGGCATTGTGTGCGTTGGCAGTTGAAACCCATGTCCGGCGGCGGTGTTTCTTCTGCAAACATGCACAAATTAAGAAAACTAACTATAAAAATCGTACTCGTTGTGTTACTTTGCCGGAATTGTATTCGTAATTTCAATTACTTGTGCGGTTGAAAAGCGATTGTTGTTGTTGTTGCTACACTTTTTATGGGCAATTTGTTCCCATATCGAGCTAGCTATTGTTGTTGGGCAACTTCCTTCCTGTGAAATAGCAAAAAATTTACTTGAAAGAGTGTGCTTTGTCCGATATGAGTGCATGCGCATGCGTATGTTGCACCTACTTACATTTTCACTTTGCTTCACATTTCGTTCGGCTTCTGTTTCTATTTCTATTTGCAGCGCATTCGCGCTTCCACTTCCCAAACTGCTTGCTTTGCCTTAAATGCATCTGTTGCTCCGCTTCCATTTCGCTTCTTTTCGTCACAAATAACTACAGAAAACCAAGAGCGCACTCACACACACTTCTATATTATGTATATGACTTTGTGTGTGTGGGTTTGTTGGCTGTCACAGCTGTACGTACCGTATGCGCGTATATTACGTAACTTGCAGTGCATTCCAATTACAATCATGCGTGTGCATCCAAATGCTCAACACACACACAGACGTAGCATGTAGAAAAGCGCCGATATACTATTTATATAAACTTCATAGTCACCCATGTAAATGCCAGCAATTGTGACAACACTCGTCTCCATGAATTGTGTGTACCATATTTACTACAACCATGGCCACTAGTGGCAGCGGCAGTGAAGCGCTGAGCCGCAGTGCTGCGCGAGCACTTGGCTGTCATGCGACGCGTCGAGGTGCTGGCTGCAGTTTGCTTGCTTCCCACCATCTGAGCAGTTGTGTGTGAGTATTTTCATTTTGCCTCCATGAGTGGTGACGACGGAGGAGGCCACTTCCTTTCGCGCTTCATTTCTCCGCGAACTGTAAACAGCGTGTGCCTTCCCCGCGGGCATGCCGCTTCTTGTTGACACGGCGTCCGTTGCTGTTGTTATTGCAGCAGTGTACAGTGTACCGCACTGGTGGCAGAGTTCACTTCCGTTGCCGATTTTATTGCCGTCGTGTTGCTCTGGTCGTTGTTGTGATCGGTTTGCTATCATTGCTCGCCGGATTATGGGGCCTTCAAGTACAAATACACACAAATGCTCCACTATACAGTTGTGAGAATGTGTGTGTAGGTACATTTATGCATAAACGTTCATAAGTAGTCGCTTGTAGGTGTTCCAATCGATTTATGTGTGTGTGTGTGTAGCTATGTATGCGCATTTGTTTGTTGTTTAATTCATTCATGAATTCATGTTTCGCCGTCTCCATTGATAAAGCGGAGCGTCGCGACTGGATTGGTGTCTGATTACTGGCACCTCCGTGTTTATAAGTATTCGCATATGTATGCGCATTAGGGCAGTTCCAAAATGTGGCGAATATGTGCCAGCTGTAAACATTAGAATGCAAACTGCGGTTAGCTGCATTACGGCGAAGATAACGAAGGCATATCTAAGCGCATAAGTGCACTCAGTCTAACGCCTACGTGATTTTTTGGAAATGTAGTGCAATAACATTTAATCTAATAAATGTGTCGAAGAACATAATGAAATGTTTACACAGCGTAATCACTGAAAATTCCAAAATATTCCCCCCAGTGGTGGGTTCAGATAATATCAGACTTTTGACTGACACAGTGATAAAACGAACTCGTCGGTCGTCCATTCATAATTAAAATGGAAGTTAAACGAAAGGGTGAGTTGATTCATATATTTGCTCTGAGGGCCAGGTAGACTTTTACGTAGATATTTCGACATCATGCATTTATTAATTGGGTTAGCAAACAAGCGATGATGATAAGCGTTGCAGGTAGTGCTAGTCTCACCGAAAGTGTCAAATTTGGTGAAGAAATTGTCGTTAAGTCGTTATGGTATATGTTATGTTCATAAGCGTATACTCACGTCTGATTGCTGCAATCATGCTTGAGCAGGACACACATACATACGCGCTTATTTTGTATTAAATTGTTATTTACTCAATGAATTCATTCACAATTGCACTTTTCCCACAATATGAATGCCAGATATTGATTGTGCTCATTCGTACTTCCTATGCGTACATACTTAGACGGCGTTTACATGGGGACTCTTTTGTCGCTCATTATCAGCAAATTCTTTTTTGGTGTCACTCCACGCGTTCACACGAGGAAAAAGTGTGCAGCAACTGTAGTCGATTTTTTATATCTTCCTTTTCAAAAAATTTTCTCACATTTTTTATATCTTCCTTTTCATAAAATTTTCTCACATTTTTGTGCAGTTCGGCTACGCGACACTTACAGCGTTGTTCATTTTATGTTGGCCTCATGTTTTATTTAAAAGGAATTATCAAAGTGAAGGAGAAGAATATGTATAATACCCGCTAATAATATTTGTATAGAAATACTTGAGTCGAAAATTCCCTAATCCATCAGAATCCGCTATTAATATTTTCAAGGCCAAATTTATGACGGGCGTCTCCGAGTCTTTGGGTAGTATTAAAAGCCCGCAATCTTGCTACTCTTTAACAACGAACTGTCACGAGAAAAAACACAAAGCGTGTCACCCGATCACTTGAGGCACAGTCCTTTCGTCTTTCCTCGTCGTGCTTCCCTCGCCCACAAAAATCCACTTTGGGCGACAAAAGAGTCTGCGTGTGAATTGGCATTATAGACACACACATACCATACATGCATACATACATACATATGTACATGAACTGTTTGCTTTACACATAACATTTATGTTTGCTTTCGTTTCATTTTAGTGCACTCTTATCTGTAAACCGCGATCTACACCGACTCGACACCAATCCACATGAAAATCGAACACTCACACATACAATCAGCGATGACACGGTTTTACGAATTCGCTTCGCCGCTTTTGCGTTTATTGAATGGGATAAGTACATCGCCATAAACAGTTATTGTATGGAGCTGCAAGCAAGCACCCCAAAACGAAAATAGAAACCGAAAAAAACTGGAAATTTTCAAAATGAAAACAAACATTGTGGAAGTAAAGCGCAGCTGATAAGCTGGAGGTACTCACACGCTGTTCCGTCACCATCTGCAGCCAGAACACTCCGGGTCAATACTCGTGGTAGCACCCAATGCTCCTCCGGACAGTTGATTACCCCATACCCCATCATCGTCGGGGTTTTTATGCCGTTGTTGTTGTTCTTTTTTCAAATGGCTGGGTGAGTGTGCCACCACTTCCGGTGTTAAAGTATTTTTAGATTTCACTATACATTTACACATAATTCTTACTTACATATATACATTCATACACGCATAGACACATGCGTACAGATATTATTATGTGCTGCGTTTTTGCTTCCGTTTCATGCGCGTGCTTAAAAAGTATGAATGAATTACTTATTCGCCGCTTATGTGGTCTCTTTGCACATAACGAAGTGCAAGCACTAATACACACGTACCTATATATGTATATAAATATCAACGCTCATTCGGATCATGCTATGAAAGAAACTGTTTGTAGTCGCTTTGCTTAAAGAATTTAATTAGGAACGACCATATTTTGCTAAAGGCAGGGCAGCTGCTTGACCCGGTCATATTTTGTTGTGTGGTTCAATTTAGAGTGAGATTTATGGTTTGAAAATTGTTTTGGTTTTTTGTCAAAAAATATAATAAAATGGATATATTAATCAAGTAAGCTTACATCCAAGGACTATATATTGGCTTCTTACAGCTTTCTGTTATTTCATATCTGAAAAAAATTCCAAATATTGAGCAGGGTATATAAAAGGCTTACATGGGTTTTCTCAGGTAAAAAACACCCTTCTTAAACAATTTTTTTCTCATATAAAAAATTAAATATATTATCAGATTTTATTATTATTATAAACATACACTATTAACAAAGAAATTCAGAAATTTTTGAAAAAAAATATTTTAAACTCAGCCATTGCGACACCATTTCTTCTCCTTACACGATCATTTAAAGTGAAAAATATATGTGTTTTAGTTAAAGCCTTAACTTGGAACTTGGACATAGACAGGAAAAAATTAAACTGAAAGTTGGATTTTTGGCAGACATTTTTACAAAAGAATGAAAATTTCATAAAATTTCCCAACATTTTTTTCAAATAGTTGTGATCGCAAAAAAATCCTTTGTCCAAGTCTTTAGGAATTGTATCTTAAAGACCTGTGTAAAATTTCATGAAAATGGATTGAGTAGTTCTGGTGAAATCCTGCCAACCGACGTCAAGAACACAGTTTCGTGAAAAACGCGTTTAAGGGGGTATTCTAGTCTAGAAATCAAATTTTGGTCAGTTTTTTGAATTTTATTTAAAAAAAAAACCAAAAAAAAATTTACTATCCATTTTTTATGGTGTTTTTATTGATATCTTAGGAATACAGAATAAAAGTTTTTCAAAAAATTATTAAAAATTAAAAGGGGGAAACAGGTGTAAAAAAAATGGCGCATCCTAGTGACATTGATCCTGGTAGCCTGAAAAAAAAAATGAAGAGAAATTTTTAATCAGAAAATTTTTTTTGAAAAATGGCGACTGCCTGAAAATAAAAATCATTTTTTACGCTTTTTTTTTTTTGAAATTCCTGAATTTTTTTTAATTTTAAAAACAAAAACTTTGACACGATGCTGGTAGAAACGATAAAGGATTATATAAAGAAGGTTCACACAAAATTTCAAGTAAATCGGTTGTATAGAACTTAAGATAATGCCGGTACCGTGTGGAAAAAAGTAATTTCGAAAAAAACGTGTTTAAAAAAGTGAGTCTACCTACCTACCGGGCAAGGTACTGCGTCACTAAAGTAACTGTAGCTCTTAAAATAAATAATACCCTCTTAAAGACGGCGCACTTAGCCTAGCTAGCCTCGAGCGCTATTTTAGATCGGACGACTATAGTATATATGTAGCTACCATACAAATGGCCCATAGTAATCAGGATAAAGATCTTCATAAAATATGTTTTTTCTTCATTAGATAAACTGAAATCGACTTGAAGTTGTCTATACCAAACAAAGTGTGTAGAGAGAATTAGCAAAAGTTTGTCCGCTGGCCGGTTACGTTTTCAGATTTATGTATAAATAGAGTTCCTATAAAAATGCTTCTGTGCAGGGTATAATACTTAGCTACGGTGCAGCCGAAATTAACGTTTTCATATTTTTAAAAATGTTCAGACAATTCAGGTCTTGAACCAAAAACGGTATTTCGAACATTTTGAAATGTGTCCAACAATTAATAACTATTTAACTGTATTTATAAGCTAAATGTTCATATTAAGTTATGTTGCTCAAATATTTTGACATGCCGCGTTTATTAATGGAAACACGAATACTCAGAATCGTATACCATATGTACAAACACATACGTTTTGAATTTGCAACAATTTTGGTTTATTCGCCCAATTAGTTAAAATGGATATTTCGAGCATAGAATTTTCTTTCGCTTACACACGCAAGTATGTAGGTATGTATGTATGTACGTATGTATATTTTAGGTATTTTAAGACTAAAAATGTTTCATTTCGTCTGCGCTGTAGATAGCCGCATATCTGCGACTGAAACAGTCTGAAAATGTAGGACAAACGTCATTGACGCGACCACAGACGCCACTGCCGACACCGTCTGAAGCGGTAAAGGCGCATGAAAAATGAGTGGAATGTCCACACGTTGAAACCACTAAAAAACACAAAAACAAAAGTGAAAACAATTAAAAAATCATCGGCTGCTAATCACGCGTCCTCGTGGACTTTTAACGTGAACGCACAGACATGGTTACGCATATTTTGGTAAATTAAGGGAATATGAAGTTCTCTAAGTTTCGAGATCCTTTATATAATTTCGAAGTTTGCCTATTCATTAACGACTAAAAATGCTTTCACTTTAAAAATCATTAGAACAAATCGTTGGTGACGAATGGTTGTTATCAATCGTATGATGCGAGTACATACATAAGTATGTAGATTATACATTTTTAACATGGGTTTCCTAAGATAAAAGACAGCATTTTTTGAAATTTTTTTTTTCTCAAATAAAAAATTAAATATTTTACTAGAACTTTTTATTGTTACAAGTTACACTATTAACAAAGAATTTTTGTAAACAAAATATCTTAAATTCGGTAAATGCGACGCCAATTTCAGTGAAAATTTCGCGATATTTTTCTTTTCAAATACATAGCTGTAACTGAAAAAAAATCTTCGTCCAAGTCTTCAAAAATTGTATCTCAAAGATCTCGATTGAGTAGTTTTCAAAAAATATTGCCAACCGCACAAGTTCTAAAGGCTGTATCTCCGAAACTAATGCTCGGGTCAACTTGAAAGTTTAGGACAATATTCTAGAGATATTTTAGAATTTAATAATACAATAGGGGTATTCAGACCAGCCTTGTTAATTCGTTAGTCGTTATTTGGTAGTTTTTTACATGTATTTTGTTTTTGTAAAATGAACAGGCTATCGTTCTACCGAGTAACGAACTATCCATCTGGCAAGCTTGATAATTGATTCGTTACTCGGTAATATCACATCAGCTGATCTCCTGCTCCTCTGTACATCAATTTAAAGTACTTACCAGTAATACATTTGATCTGCTCCACATAATTTTCAATTAAATGACTGACAATTTTTGATTTTGCACTTTGTTGAGGCATTTTTACTCTTTAATAAAATTGAATCAGCTATTTAGGAATAAAATTTACCATACTACAGAGGTGGAACTAAAAGTATGTTCACAGTTAAGCCTTTTAACGAAGTATCAACTAACGAATTACCAAATTAACAAGCTTCGGTCTGAATACTCCTAATAAAAAATTCGGTTTTTTGAAACCCGTAAACGCATGTAACCCCTTATATCACCTCAAATATCATACCATGTGATTCCAAGTATCATATCGTGGGGACAAGCTCACAAGAGATGCTCCATTGTTTCCCTGGTGCCCTGCTATAGACATTTCGTGTAGTCTTCTAGTTCTGTCAGCCCCATTCCGCGGCCGTGAGTCGCCACCAGATCGTGAATAGTTAGTATTCCCGATGGGAATGTAAGTTTCGGATTATGCTATTGGTTTATTCGGGGTGATGGGTGTGAAATGATAAATCCAGGAGTTAATATTAAATATTAGGTATCTTTCTGATGATTTTTTTTTATTCTTTTAGCTTGTCGATAGCTTCTGTCTGCTATATAATTTTTATTAGGCAATATGGGCAATGGATTCGTAAATTTAGGTCCCTCGGGATGCATGTATTATATTATATATTGTTGTTTTTATATGAAGTCTTTGTTTGCGCAATATGATTACGCCACAGTTAAATGATGAGGATTGCACTGCGACCTAAGGTCTATTGTGCCCTTGATTATGTCTTGCTTTGGCCGCTTTCCGTTCCGTATGAACTCTCTATATGCTTTAGCGATGCTGCAGAATAATAAGGTAGAAACGATGCCGCTGTGGGGAAATGCACAGAGCTGCAACTGTCATTAAAGGTGATATCTGTTGCAAACGCAAATGCAACTCTGACTCGGCATTCTTTTCCTTTGAAGTATTACAAAAAGCGAAACGTCGTTATTGTAGATTTGGGATTATCTACAGCTCATATACTCATACATAAGTATGTGCATGTGTTTGTCTGTAAGAAAATCTGTATGAGCACTTAGCGCAGCGCTAAAGAAGTGCAGCTATACACACAAAACGACCAATGGGACGTATCGGTGGAAGCGCAGGCGCCAGCAACACAATGCAACGCTTGATTAGATCGTCGATGCGCTACAATAGGAGCATTAGGCAAAGATATCTACTAGACACAGCGATAGCGTGGGTACCATAAATGCAAAGCTACTGAGGAGGCGGCTAGGGCGTGGAGCTCGGATGAATGGAAAACAGTTAATGAGTTCGGCTTGTGTCTGCTGCCGGAGATTCATTTGCGCTATTTGTGTGGCTGCATCTGTACAGCAGCCATATACACACATTCACATATGCATACAAGTACAAATGTGTATTTATGAAGACAGTTGATTGTGTGAGTATGTGCGCTTGTGTGTGGTGTTGTGGATGTGGGTTAAATTTTATGAATGAAAGCATTCGTGTAAATGCATACGCGCACATGTGTACACATGCACTCGCTTGCATCCATAGAAGTGTGAGTGATCGCACAGCGCCAACAGTGCAAGCAAAGTGCTGTGTGCGGCGATTGAAAGCCCGAAGCGCCACCTACACATGCAAACACATTAGTATCTGTTTGTATTCATGCCTATGTGCATCTGCATGTGTGTAGGAGATGTATATGTGCATCTAAATCTACATTTGTATGAGTTTGAATGCTCTTTAAGTTTTTTCAATGAAGAGTAATTGCAAGCGAAGAGTAAAGCGAGCACAACAACACAGATGTATAAATGTAATATTTATACTTATACTAACACATTGCTGCATTTTATTTGCCAAAAGAATGCGCCTGCAAGTAAGAGTTACGGATTTGTGGAGACCAATATTAAATGAGCTAAATTTTTATTTTTTTAAACTCTTGCAACATGTTGCTATAGAGTATAATAGTTTTGTTCACCTAACGGTTGTATCTATCATCTTAAGTTAATTGAGATAGATATAGGGTTATGTAACTACAAATTATGTATCGAGGCGGAGTAAAAATTAGGCGTGACACCGCCTAGCTTTAGGTGAAATCACATATCTCGAGACTCACCCAAAC